>CM031872.1:7656617-7832044 GCA_018697195.1 Certhia americana
CGGGTGACAAAGCCAAGGTGCAGCACTGCCAGACCGAGACAGTGGAGAACAGGGAGGGTGCAGCCAACGGTGAACACAGAGGAACACCTGCTTGGCCTCAGAAAACTGAATCAATACAGACTTAGCTGCTGAATTTCTACTTGGGAAAGGAAAAAAAAAAAAAAAAAAAAAAAAAATCAAAAAGGCACCAAGACGTCTGGATAAGAGACCACAAATGCTGCAGGGTGAATTCAGGATGAGCCCTTCAGAGGATCTCCTTGTGTTGTAACTAGGGAGAACATACATACACAAGAACCACTGATTGTGAAATTTGGAAAGTTCAGGAAGTAAAAGTTGGTCGGAAATAGAAAGAATTTTAAAGGGTGTGTGTTGACGTCTCTCAGAGTCAAGGGGAAGGAGGCTTCCCCAAGCCCAACACAGAACAGAAGCATCACGAGAGGGCCAGCAGAGACAGGAGTGAGCAGGAACACACAGGCAGGCTGCAGTGCTCCAGACACCAAATCTGAACCCACCACAACGCAGTAAAAGCATTGCTGAGGATGATGCCAACTGTAGGAAACCAGGATCT
The DNA here is from genome assembly GCA_018697195.1 of Certhia americana. NCBI lineage: Eukaryota > Metazoa > Chordata > Aves > Passeriformes > Certhiidae > Certhia > Certhia americana. Next base: position 7,657,186 of record CM031872.1, read on the forward strand.
GTCAACAATAAGGGAGTAGCTGGGCACAACTCAGCAGAAAAAGAACAGATCCAGTGAAACAGAACATCACCATCACATGAGTCCTATCGCGGGAGAGTTTTGGTTCACAACATCAGAGATGGTGTAGCTGAGGTAAACACAGGCTTGTCTTCACCAGCTGGCCCAACCATGAGGCGAATGCAACCTCCAAAATCATTTTCAGATCAGTAACGGCTGAGGATTGAAAAGGGACCTTTAAGTCTGGTTGTTGCATGACGTTGGTGGTTCCTGTCATGGCCAGCCCCTCCTCCTGGATGGTACATCCTGTGTGCCCCAAACACGTGCTTTTGCAGGTTGCAGCATGCCAGGACAGCTCAGGTGAGGGCAGGAGGATGGGCACGGCTGGAGGGCAAATTTCTGCTCACAGCTCTGGCTGGACGTAGAGCCAGCCCTGCCCAGACCCTGCGTAGGCTTTTCCAGGCTGTGCACAACGAGGCCGTTCAGCAGATGTGGTCTCGTCCAGCTGTTTGGTGAACAGGGGATGAGGAGCCCAGGAGGCTCGGAGCCATGGACATGCTCTGAAGGATTAAGGAATACTGTGCTACAACCCTGCATGGCAAAGACCCATATCCAAACAGGATATGTGGCAGGGACATTGCAGGACTCAGTCCTGAGTGCATTCCCAGCCTCGCTCAAGGGTGTGGCTCCGTGCTTCCCTGTGGGGGAAGCCCCTTGTACCCCAGTGGCCTTTCACTCCCCCCTGGCTCCAAATTGTCTCCCCCTTCCTCTTCCAGAGTTTCCCAGTTCACTGGTCGTGCTCCAGAGCTGTTCAAACCCATGCCAAAGCCCTCTTTCATATACAACCCCTCACTCCAACCTCTTTCCGTACAAAGTTCCCTTAGCCATTCTAGCCCCCTATCCTGCTGTCCCGGTCCCCAGCCCTCCCCGGGCACAGAGCCCTGGATTTCAGCAGTCCCGATGGCAATTCCCCCTGCCTTCTGCAACCAGCATCCCGATATGCTCTGGAGCAGCCCCTGGGACATCCCAACTGGGTTCCCTACCTCGAACCACCCTGGGTGGGAAGGGGTTGCAATACCCCAAAGCCAGCCACAGACCATTCTGGATCGATGCCGTATGTGTGATAACATTTGTGACCCAGCTGTGTTCAGAGTGGCTAATTGGTAATAAAGATGTGTTTCCTAAAGGGCCAGGCACATGGAACGGATCCTAATATATGCTTAGACTGGCTACCGGAGAAATTTCGTCTTCTCTGAAAGGTGGTCGAAATTCAAAAGGTTCCAGAGCTGTGTCACCATACCGGCTCAAAAACGTGAGGTGGGCACTTGGGGACATAGTTAGTGGTGAACACAATGATGCGGGGTAAGGTTGATCGGAGGCTTTCCCCCCTAATGATGGTATGTTCTATGCAGCACTCCAAAGCGGCCCCTAAAGGGGCACCTGGGTCCATATTCATAATCATACAACAGGAACATGACTGCCCCCATACCCATCCAGGACGGACATGGAGCTGCTCCAGTAGTTTTTCCAGGGAGAGTAAGAAGATTTTTCACACCCTCATAGATGAGAAAGCTATTGATGCGCAGCGTTCTTGATTCCAGCAAATGTAGGAAGCTGGACCCGCTTCCCCTCCTGGACACAAGGGCACAGAGCTGCACCTGCGGGAGGGTTGCCACGGAATCACAACACGGCTGCTTTATCAGGCATGTGATCACCCCTGGCTCACTCCTCGTTGGGACTGTGATGTCTCAGGAACATAATGAGAGAATATTAAAAGGGTTTTTTTATTGCTTGCCTCACCTGAGCTGCTGTGTGCTTGCCTGCTCCATGAACAACTGGCTTATGAGAAAGGGAGGCTGAAATGCTGCTTGTAGAAAGGCTTAGAAGGAGACAAAACACAGAGAAGTATAAGAGTGCAATAAATCAATGGCAATCCAGTGAAGACATGCGGGTCTGTGCTGTCTTGCACGTAGCATACGAAGGAGCCACTTGACAGCGCTAAAAGCCATGCTATTGAAAACTGGTTGGTAATATATATCAAAAAAGGGTTAGTTAAGTCGTTATGGGGACAGAAAGTATGGTGTTATAGCCACAACAACCACCTGAACACCCAGGGGTTTTATGCTTCTGGCCTCAAAACACTGTTCTGCAATGTTATTGCTCTAAAATAGTGTCTTCAAAAAGTCCATCCTATTTACACCAAGAGGGTGTGTAGCTCATCAGTGATTACTGGCCTAAGTTTGGGCTCTGTTTCACCCTGGTGTATCTGGAACTTCTCAGCACACCTATTCCTGGTAACTGGAATCTTTCATTCCCTTTCTCATGCTGTGGGAGTTCCCGCTGCCTCTGCTTCTTTGGTTGTTCTTGGCCATGTGTCTGGAAAGCTCAGGGAAAGGGCCATCTGCAGGACTGTACAAAAGAGCATGGACAAACCATTAAGTGGTAAGACGAGAGGCTGTCGTAATGGAGCCCAGTGGCATCCTCAGAGGGCCACCACCCGAATGTGCCAGTGGTGGCTGACACCACCAGTGCCCCATGGCTTGGGGAGGGTCCGGGGGGGGTGGGGAGGGTCCCTTGGTGGTGGGACCTTGTTGAAGGAGGAATAGGAAAACATGGCAAGGGTGGAAAGTACGGATATAAGCTGGGAATATGCAGGGCGTGCACAACCCATGAGGTGTTGGGGGGTGTAACCTGTGGGAGTTTGGAGGCACATAGGAGATACAGTTCAGCCTGAGGCCCTGGGACACAGGCGGGGCCCTGAGAAACAGGGGCACAGAGGCCGTGAGGAACATGGGGACATGGAGGGACCCTGGCAACCATGGGGACAGAGTAGCGGTTGAGGACCATGGGGACATGGAGGGACCCTGGCAAGAACAAGGGGACACCCTGGGGCTGGGAGCACACAGGGACATGTGCAACCTCAAGGTATATGGGGGCCAGTTCCTTGGCAGCACTGAGGCACACAGAGATGTGAATCACCAAGGCTGCAAACGACATCAAGATCATCCAGTCCACGGTCCAACGTGACTCCAGTGTAACCCATGTCACAGCAGATGAATGAGGGACCGGAGGCACAGGGGGCCATGGAGCACACAGGGGCATGGAGCAGAATGGGACATGGAGGCACACATGGGGGACAGGGAGGCATTTTACATGGGGGACATGGAGGCAACACAGGGGGCTGTGGAGGCAGACATGGGGAATGGAAGCACACAGGGGGCTGGGAGCACACATGGGGAAATGGAAAGCACACAGGGGGGCTTGGAGCAACATGGGGACAGGAAGCACACAGGGGGCTGTGGAGGGCACACATGGGGACATGGACGCAAACAGGGGGCTGTGGAGCCAAGGGGACATGGAAGCACTATGGGGACATGGAGGGCCCCCCCCCACACAGGGGCTGTGGAGACACATATGGGGACATGAGGCACACATGGGGACATGGAGGCACACAGTGGGGCTGTGGGAGACACATAGGGGACATGGAGGACATAGGGGAAATGGAGGCACCACCAGGGGAACACGGAGTGAGCCGTGAGGCACATGGGTCACCCCCGGTGCGCAGAGGGCACAGCCATGATGCACAGGGCTTGTGGGGGGGATGTTGTGATCAAGGGGAGACAACGGGTGCACAGCATGGAGGCCGGGGAACACGGCATGTACCGCCCTGGCCATAGGGATACGGGGCACAGCCGAGAGCACGGGGAACATGGAAAGACTCCGACGCACAGGGGACGTGGGGTGCTAAGCCCTGGAGCACAGGACTGCGGTGGCAGTGTATGGTAGTTCACAGTGCTGACACTCAGGGGATGGGAAGGCTTCTGATGCACCCGGGGACAAGGTTGCCCACCCCTGGAGCACAGGGGGCATGGAAAGACTCACGTCAAAGCACACGGGTGTGCCCGGCCGGCCCGCCCCCCCGGCGCTCCCGCCCGCGGTCACGTTGCAGTAGCGACGCTCCGGCGCCCCGGCCCGGCGCGGGACGCTTTAAGAGCGCGGCGCCCGCGGCCGCCCCCGCCTGCCCCGCCCGCCGGAAAGGGCCGCGAGCCCCGCGCCGCCGCCGCCCGGCCTGCCAGGTAAGCCACGGGGCAGCCCAGCCCTGCCCGGCTCCCGGCACGCTCCACGCGGGACCCGAGAGGGTGGGCGGCGCGGCCACGCTGCGGCCCCGTCGCGGTCGGAGCGCGGGGGGGGGCCGCCCCCGGGCGCCGCTCGTGAGCTCCGCGGGGCTCCGGTGTGAAGAGGGTTATCGCTGCACGCTCACGGGCTCGTTGGGTGCCGGGGCGGGTCCCCGCTGGGCGGGGGGGGCCGGGCCGGGTGTGCCGAGGGTATCGCGGCCCCGCTCCCGGGGCTCGGTGGGTGCCGGGGCGGTGTCCCCGCTGGGCCGGGGAGGGGCCGGGCCGGGGTGCCCCGGGCTGTGGGCGGCCGCGCTGGGCTCGGTCCCCGCGGAGCCCCCAAAGCTGTGGGAGCGCTGCTCGGGGCAGGGACGTGCCCGGGAGCCCCGCAAAGGAAAGCGAGTGCCGGGGCTTTGTTCGTGCTTTCCGCCCCGCCGGGAGCGGCCCCGCGCCCGCTCGGATGTTCCCGCTGGGGTGCCGGTGCTCCTGCCCCGCCCCGGCCCTTCCCGCCCGGGGTTTTGGTTCCCGGGCCGGCTGCAGGGGCTGTGCGAAGTGCGGCTGGAGCTCCGGTGCGCTGCGGCCGAGTTTGTTCGGCTCAGCTCTCGGGATCTGCTTCTTCCTCGCGGTTGGGAGAGCTGGGTGCCAGTGCTGCCTCATGGCTTATTTGCCGTGGGCTTTTCCCCCTGTGAAAAAAAGAGCTTTCCAGCTTTCTTTTCCTTAAGCAGATCTCTGTGTAAAAACTTTGCTTTAAACTTATTGAAGGCTTTGTTGGTTTATGCCGCTGCTTGTTCGTTGGTGTGTTTTCTCATCTTTTTTGTGTTGGATGCGCTGTTCCTGTGGCTGCTCTGCCTTCTAAATACTCTTTAATGGAGAGGTAATGTGGAGAAAAGATAAAATATGAGAATCCAAGACTGTTTTCTGTCAACTTTTCTAATTGAAATGTTGTAATCCAAAGGGGAAAGAAAAGAAAAAGTGATCCAGTGGAGCTTAGGGCACTTTGCTTTGTTGGAGGCAGAGAGGAAAAACTTGTGAGGGTATGACTGAGATTTTGTTTCACTTTATTTCTCTTATTTTGAGGCTGAAACATAAACAAACGTTTTGAAATGCTTTGGTTTAAAATGCCGAGCTCTTCATTTTCTCTTCAGCTGACTCCATTAAAAAAAATAAATCTTTTAAAAAAATGTAGAAGCAGTTCTGCAGTTGTGGAGCCAGCAGCAGTGGTGTGTGTGGGCAGAGAGGCCTTGCTGCTCTTCCATCAGCCATTCCTGCCTTGTCTCTGTGGACTATAAAATTAGAAAGGCTCCGAAGTCCATTCAGTCTGATGTCTGGGTAATGTGGGCTGTGGAAATCAAGAAGAGCTCTCTGTGAATTAGCTGCTGTGCTGCTCGTGGCTTGCTCAGCCTGTGGGTTCTGGCCTCCAGTGTATAATTAGGAATGTAATTGTATTTTAAGAAGCCTTAAATCTATTATCCAGGTGTGTGCTTGTCCCCTGGGCAGGTATCAGGTGGTGTAAGCTTTCTTTTGCTGTGAGCAAATGATCTCTATCCTGATGGTCACAGGCTGCAGTCTGAAATTTGCAGTGTCTCAGAACCACTGAGTTTGGGTTGGAAAGGACCTTTGAAGCTCTTCTAGCCCAACCTTCCTGCAGTGAGTAGGATTATATTCAACTATCCCAGGTTGTTCCAAGCCCTGTCCAACCTGGCTTTTGGCAGTTCCAGGGGTGTGGCAGCCACAGCTTCTCTGGGCACCCTGTGCCAGGGCCTCCCCACCCTCATTTCAAAAAACCTGCTTCCTCATATCTAATCTACAGCTCCCCTCTTTTAGCTGGGAAGCTTTACCCCTTGTCCCACTTAACTTAGAAACTTTAAAACTTCCAAGAGTAAGACCTGAGTCTCCTTGCACTTTTCCTCCTCTGGAAATGGCCCTGGTCATCTCCTCTTCCCCCAGAGCTGTCTCCTTGCCTTTCCTAGGAGTTTTTGTCTTTCCAATTGCAGTCAGTGTCCAGGAAGGCTTTTATTTGTCACATCTTTCCTGAATTTGCTTTATATGCACACTGAGAAGCCCAGCCATGGAGAGCACAGGTCTGTGGTGAGGGATGGAGAGCCAAGAACAACTCCAACTGGCTGTAATTGAAAACTGTCAGCTTTGCAGTGAAGGAGGATGTTCAAAGCATGTGGCTTGGGGTAGCTCCTCAGATAACACTGAGTGGAGAATTGGCTCTTCTGTTCTAAAGAAAGTCAGAATGCCCAAATCCTGGGGAGTTCTGTTGGCTGGAGCCCAAAGGTGAGATGGCAGTAGGACTCTGGATGGCTTTTCTTCAGAGGTGCTGCTTGATGCTGTCCTTCTGCACCATCTGCTGTGGTTGCTGCTGTTCTGAAGGTGTCCTAAAGCAGCTTAGAGCAGCTGAAGTGTCCAAGTCATGGTGTCTTGGAGAAGTCTGCTTGTTTGTTCCAGGTTTCTTTCCTTCCCTTCAAGGCGGCTGTTTCCTGGGGAGGTTGGGCGCAGTGTGGTTTGTGCCCTGCAGGGACCCACAGAAGGTTTTTGGGTGTCAGGCCCAAGAGGGGTGCAGTGTGCCCACCCAGGTGTCAGGTGCATTGGGGAACTCTTGGCTGGGCTGAGACAGCACAGGGGCAGGTGGGGGCATGGGAGAGGCCAGGACATCCAGGAAGAGATTGGAATTTGGGAGAGGGGCAGTTCTAACAGGAAGCAAATGCTGACTGTAGCAGTAAAAAGCACAGAATAGCTGCTTCTGCCCAGCGTGGGTGAACTTTGGGCAATTCCTCAATGAGCTTGTGGGTAAAATTCAGTTTCATTCCCCAGTATGCTGCCATCCTCCTTGTATCTGCTGGTGTTTGCCAGACGTTGCCTAAGCTGCTCTTAAACTGCAGCTGTTTTTGCAGGTTCCCAGTTACTGCACAGTTGTTCTTACTGTGTTTATTTTAGTGGTTATAAACTGATTTTTAAAAAGGACTTGGAACTTGAGCTGGAAAGTCTCCTTTTTCTTCTTCTTTCATGATTTGGTTGAGAAGCTACACCAGAGGAGCCAGCAGCTGAGCCCTTCAGTATTATCCCCCCTCCCTTTATACTTTGAATTTTCTAAGCTGTGGTTTTCCAGGAACTTGGGGGCAGTTGTCCTGTACCTTGATTTTAGTAGAGGACATCAATTTGGGGGTGGGATGAGGGGGTTGTCTGCTCTTAATCTGGTAAAACTAGGAATTTGGCTGGGGAATAAAAAGTTTGAAGGGGATTTTTTTTTTTCCTCATAACATTTTGTTTAGCCTGAATGTTTGCAGTCAGACCTGTGTGTTTCTTAAAGACACAGAAAGCATGAAGCTTTTTCAAGGCAGTTATTTCAAATTGCTGTGAGATTTGCAGTGTCATTTGCAGCAAGAAGGTGCCTGCATTAACCAAAAAAGTTGCAGCATTACTGTGATCCTGCATTGTCCAGGGCATAGTCCCTCACCCTGATTTGCACAGTGGCTTCAACAGCTATGGACTGAGGTGTTCATAATCTTTATGTACAGTAACTTTTGTGAAGAAGTTACTTTAAATGTATAAAGTAGCTTTTGTGGGAGAACCCAGGGTGATTAACTTTTTCCTCTGCTCTCTGGATAATAAATGGATGTTGTCTGATCTTTGTTGCCTTCTGTTTGTTTCAGAACAGTTACTTCTGCAAGTTAAACTGAAAATAGGTGCTGGAAGTGGTGAATAATCACTTCACTTGGCATAATCCACAGCTGCGAAGAGCCAAGGGCTCAGTCCTCCAGATCTCCTTTGTTAGAGACAGGCTGGCTTTTCCCCCTCTCCCTCCTGTGTTCAGCTGAACATTAAACAGTGATTTCTATGCAAGAATTTTGAGGAAAGTCTTTCAAAGCACTTGAATGACCAACGAGGGGCAGCTGGGAAAGGGTTGCCTGGGAGATGCTGCTGGGAGCAGCTGAGGCAGGGTGTGACAGCATGGAAGGAAGCGAAGGAGGCAGGATGCTGCTCTGATCTTCCCTCCTTCCCTGCTGAGCACAAGAGCGGTGGTCCTGCTTCTGGGAGCTCAGGGGATGCAAATGTGACCGAGTGTGTGAGCACAGGACTCAGGGCTGCTCCTTCTGCTCACCACAATGCCCTGGAGAGCCAGACAGGGAGTGAAACCTGCAAATCAAATGCTGCACTTTGTCCTACGCTCTGCAGTGCTGTTTCCTCAGGGTTTTCACTGGGGAGGAAAAGGTGTTGCCATCTAGGCATGTTGGAGCATAGGGAGGGTGTAGGGCTCCTGGAGGCTCCTGCAGTGTCCCTAGAAACTCAGGTAAAATTCTGTTACATCACTTCAAGCAATCTTAGGACAAAACTGGTGTTCCAGGGAGTTTGTTGCTTATTTCTTACCCCTCTGCAGAGGGGTAACCACTGTACTGGTTATTTCTGTCTTCCGGTGCATGTCTTGGGTCCCTGTGAGAATTGTGAGGAAATGCTGAAATACACATCCAGAAATTGAGAGAATATTCTGGTTTACACATTGAGAGGATCACTCTTGCATGTTAATGAATTCCTTTTCTGGATGCTGCTCAGCTTGCAGCTCTGGGTTTGTCCTTGCACTCTTTCAGTGCCTGCTCGAGATGAGTTTTGTTTGAAAATGTGAGTGTTCTCAGGCTGTGAAGAGTGCAAATAGGATGCTGCAGTTAGGTGTTGGCAAACTGTCCTGTCTGGAATTGTGTGGGAGGAGAAATGGTTTCTTGGTTGTGTGACCCCAATGGGGAGAAGAGCAGCTGGGGTTTAACAAAGTGGTTAAAATTATATAGGCCCCCAAATCCTCCTGAGACTTCTCTCCTTTCCTAGAAGCTTCCTTTAACAAGCTGATTTCTCAGGCTGATTGCTTGCAGATGAGATCATGCAGTGTGTTTTGCAGGGAAAGAATCTGAACTTCGACTGGTGAGCCAGAAAGTTTTAACACGCAAGTCACATGCCCGGTGTCCTCATGGCACACACAAACCCCCCGAGACTGCCACAGGGTGAGCTCTGGGTGCCTTTGTGCTCCAACAGGAGCTTTCTGAGCACACAGAATACCCAGGGATGCTCTCAGCTGCTGGGGCCTGCTGCTTGGACAGCAACGGGAGATGATGGCAAGGAAGTATTTCATCTTTCCTGAGCTCTGTTTCTCTCTTTAGTGTGTGTGGGGTTGGGATAAGCCCAAGTGAGGGAAGGCTCTCATCTGCCTTAATTCCGCAGACGTTTTGCTGCTGGCTTCAGCAAAGGAATTTATGTAGAATTGATGGTGTTTTTTCTGTTAATGCATGAGAACATTCTGAACAGGGAAGACTTGATGGTAATGTTCTGCTGCAGAGGATCCCAGCAATCTCTGGTCTCACTCTCAGAAGGGATTCTGGTTTCCATTTCTCTTGCTGGCAACTGGGTTACTCTTCCAAAATAATCACAACCATCATTTGAGAGTGTTGAAAATTGAGCAAAGCTGTTCTGAGGTGATGTTGGGTGGTGTTCCCAGCATAAGGAACTTTTGTTGCCAGTAGCCTTAAGGTACAACCTGTTCTCACAGGCAAGGTAGGAAGGCACCTTTCTGATGCCAGAGCCTCTTTGTGCCTAAAATCACTTCTTGCCAATCATGAAGGCATTAATTATGCAAAAAATGGATTGGGGGTGGGTGAAGTTTTTATTGGCTGGAGAAATAGGAGCCAAAGAGCCACTTGATCCCAATCTCTCTTTAAAAAAATTAACAATGGAGTCAGACCGGGAGGGGAAGGTTTCAAATCCCAAACTTTAAATCTATTAGCATTTTATGCACCTTTAAGACAGGAATGTATAAGGCAAGATGTGTTAAAACCTCTTACTACTCCACAGCCATGTTCTGCCTGTAGTCTCATCTCTGTCAATCCCATGAACTGTCTTTTTGAAACAAATTATTGAAAGTAGGATTTACAGATCAGCACAGGCTTGGTGGTATTTTTTTTTTCCTGTCACCTAAGCGTGTTTGTTCTATGGGAGTTTATCAGAAGCTTCTTCCAATGTTTAATTTCACACGGATGAAATTAATTAAAGTCAAGCACATGGAAGTGGAAAACTCCTTTATGGAGGTTATCAAACTTCATTTGGCTTCCTTGAGAGGGTACACTAATGCAATTACTACATCTACTAAATATCTGCTTTTTATGTGGTATTATTTTATTCTTTAGGTGAAATAGTTGTGAACAAAGTTACTTTGGTTCCATGCCCTCATTGGCTAGTAATCCCTTCTTTTGATGGAAAGGACTGGTAGAACGCTTGTTGCTCTGATGGATAGCAGTAAGGTTGTATATTTTTTGTAGCAGCTCAACCATTTCAGCCTTCACTCTGCTCCTGGATGGGATCCTGCTGGGTCTGTCCACCTGGAGCCTGGCTGACGGTCATCCCAGACCTGGCAGGGTACATGTGGGAGGTGATGATCTGTACTCTGAAAAGTGCTGCCTAAACCTTGTTTTGTCCATGAAGCTTCAAGTGTGGAGCTGTTAGAACCACAGCCCACTCAGAGCTAATGCTTGCAGAATGCATGACCAAAAAATTCAACTGGGTGGAGTCATTCCAAAATTTGGATTTGGGGCCTGTCTTCTCCTAATGCAGCAGCTTTGGGTGTTTGTTTGGAAGTGCTCCCAGCATGGATGATGCTCTCCTGACCTGATCTGACTTTTCTTTCTTGGTGTTTGGGTGCTGTGCCCAAATCTGTCTGCAGAGCTCTGCGGTGCAGAACTGCGTGCGTAATGAACGTGGAACAAGTCAGCTCCTGTCAGGAGATGGCACGGAGATGGTCGGCTCCTGTGTGCCCTGGGGGAGGGAGGAGGGACAGACAAACAGGGTAAACAGTTGTGTTTCTTCCCTAGGACTGTCCTGTATCCTGAGGCTGCCAGCTGCAGTTTGGAGGCCAGAGAAATAGGGTGGGGTACTTTCTTCCAACCAGATGAATTTGTGCTGTGAAAATGAGGAGTTAGTTCAGTTTCTCTGGGAATAGCATTTAAGGTGTTAAAATGTCCCACCCATCAGCAAGGAAGAGCTGCTTAAGAACAAGCAAATATAGAGATGGAGCCTGCAGAGCACACTCTTTGTGTGTGCCTTTGCAATAAGCCTTTGCAGCTCTTATTTTTCCTTGAAGAATGAGAGTCTGGGCATGTTTTTGTTGCATTATAATTTGGTTGTGGTGTCCATTATTTGTGTTATCCTCCCATGGAGAGCTAACTAGCCAAGTGTTGGGTTTTGTTGTCCATCTCGATTACTGTTATGTTATTTCACTTGTGCTTGTTTGTTTCTGCCTGTCAAAAGGTAAAAAAAAATAAATAAATACTGTAGCAGAAATAGCTGGAGTATCAGTATTCTGCAATAGGAAGATGTCAGCCAATGATGAGTGCTTTTCACTGAGCTCAGCCTGTTTCTGCTGCTCCTGACAAGTTGTCATCTCTTCATGCTGGATAATGTGATCTTCCAGGAATGTTTATCTTTCATTTCTGCATTTGTAGAGGAGCTGAGCTGGGGGTGTTGGGAATGTGCCTCCAATGCCCTGTTGTTGTCTGTGCTACTCCTGTGCTGCTGAAGGGGACAAATCAGACTGGCAGAGCTGCCATACAGAGCTCCCTTGCTTTTCCCTGGATGAGGGTCTCAATGCTGTGAATTCTTCCTGTGGACTTTCTGTTTTTAAGCGTATGTGTTTTGCATTTCTCTGGATTGTGATGGATATTATTAGAGTAACTTCACAAAGTGTCCTTCCTCTTTCCATGGCTTTGACGCCTTCTGTCTGCATACTTGGCTAGCAGCAGTCTTATATTTCATTTATGTTTTGGGCAATCTGGACAGGGCTTTACTCTGAGAAAATGAGCTTTGCTGGCCAGTGTCATGTGTGGATACCATGGGTGAACATCTGGAAGGAACAGCACCGGTGTCAGCTCCTCTGTGATCAGCAACTCTTTCATCTCAGTGCCAGCAGCTGCTTCCCCATCACCCTCCAGACAGCACCTTATGGGGACACTGCCTTCTTCCCAAGGACTGAACCCACCAGCGATTAATGTGGTTCAGTCTCTGCTATGGCATTTTTTTGGCCTTCTCCCAGCACTGGAAGGACACCAAATAGCAGCAGTACTGTTGAGACCTCCCTAGAGTAAAGACTGATAGTGGGAAATGAATTTTCTAGTTGCTTCTAATGTCTTGAGAGCTATTAGCTATCTGGCTTTTAACCTGTATCCTTGGATTATTGCAGGCTGTTGTATTTGAATGCATGGCTGAAATTAAATTGCCAAAAAGGAATCTCTCGTGGTGGGTGTTAATTTGTGCAAGGGCAGTGTGACGCAGTGTGCTGATCCTGTTTGAGACCTGTGCAATACATCAAGGCTCAGATCCTGGCACTCCAGTATTCCTACCAGTACAGAATTAGCCCTCATTGTGTCAGTGCTGACATCTCTGCTAACCAAGCTTTAATATTATCTAGAAGACTCTCTCCAGAGAAACTCTCTGCAGTTGGCAGTAATTACTCTGCCTCTTCTCATTTGCCTCCACAGAATGATGGCAGCATGGGTTGAAAGTCTATTTGGAGGTCTCTGGCCTGACCTCCTGCTTGAAGTGGGACTGCCTCCAGCATGTGAATGATCATGGCTTTGTCTGGCCAAGTCTTAAACATGCTGGGGATGGAGCAGGGTATCACACCAGATCAGCTTTTGTTTGCTTTTGCTTGGAAGTTATACCTAGTGAACCACCTTGGAGAGTGGGTTATGCATTTAGAATGATCTCATCCTGCAGATTTGAAAACATTTAAGTGAGCTGTGGGAAATGTCCCAGTAGGGTTAATGTAATGTGTAATGGATCTGAATTCTTCTGTCTTTTCCGTGCTAACATGAGAAACATGAGCAGACCCTCGTGCTGTTTCTGCAGGAAAAGGCAGGCATCCTGTTAGGTGGTTTTCCTGTGCTTGGGAATTGCAGGTGAAACGGTGCCTGTAGGACATATCCTGTTGCTGCAATAAGCTCATGGGTGTTTTCCCATTGGAATTATGTTTATCAGGAGGTACAAGATGAGCACCCCTGAGCATCCTTTGCCCCAAGGCTGTGTGGGATCAATGCTGCCGAGACTGAAGCCACACATGCACAAGGCACACAGTTGCCTTTTATCCATCTTCCTCAGCCCCTTGCCATAGGAGGGAGAGGGCTTTCCCCAGAGTCTGCTGCATTTATTTCAGCAGAACTCCCATGAGATGAGTGTGTGCACATCTGAGTTAGCCATCGTGGTTCTGTGTGTTAAAGGGAGCAGAACAGATATCTCCATCTGAGGAGTAAACTTGCCTTCCAACATGCCACGAGCTTCTGGACACAGTGGGTGTCCAGGGATGGCACATAGTCAGGCCAGACCAGAGGCCTGCTGCTGTGTCTGGGCTGGGCTGGATTTCTTCAGACAGAACTGTGGATTGCTACACCCCTCGTGCTTGCTCTGGCCAGGAAGCCTTGCTTGGAAGGGAAATGTCTGAGATGGAAAGAGCTGCTGAGGAGGTGGAACCTTCCCTAGCCAAGGCCTCTTTGCTAGGCTCAGCTCTGGATCCCTGGACTGTGCATCCCCTCATGCAACAAGATTTATGTGAATGCTTTATGGGCACTGAAAAGGAGAGCTCCTATGGTCTGGTCCTGATCTTGGCACTGCCATCTGCTCTGGAGATTCATGTTCTGTTCCTGTTAGAGTGCAAACCAGTCCTTGTGTAGGATGGATATGGTGTTGTGGAGTGAGCAGCAGCGTCCTTGGGTGGGTTACAAATTCTCACTTGTGGAGGGGCCCTTTGGTATCTTGCACATCTGAACTGCTTCTGCCTTTTGTTTCCATGCCAGAAAGGGCAGCCAAAAGGGCTGGGAGCACGGGCTTCTGCGTGCTATGGTTATTTGAAGATGAGGGTCCTTGTGGAGGAATCACAGAAATGTGGGGATCACTGTTGTCAGCTGCTCTCCATGTGCTTGCTCCGGTCCAAAGTGCAGAGGTCAGGTTTGGGGTTGTATGGCCAGAGGCCCCTGGAGCAGCAGCTGTAAAGGGCTTCAGGGGTGTCAGCAACAGGCTGACGTTGACTGGCAGCTCTTTTGTTACCACCATTTTTTCCATGCACCACTTATTTTTGCAGAGGTCTGTCTTTGTGAGCTGCAGAAGGAGGAGCTGTAGTGGCATTGCTGCCACAAGCAGCTCTGCCCATTCCATGGTTCTGTTGGGTTGGTGTTCCTTGCTGGAAAAATCACATGGCTGGTGCTGAATCTCTCCCTTCCCTTTTGCTGTTCCTCCTTGATGAAGCTTACAGCCAGTGCTTACGGTTTGCTTTGGTTTTTCTGCTGTTGTTTTCTGTGTGTCTTCAGTAAAACCTCTGGTGAAGGATGCTGATTAGCATTTCTCTCAGCTGGATGTAGAATCACTACTCAGACATTGGTCTCCTTAGATTCCCACAGCTTGTAGTTTTGTGATGTGATATGCTAGCATAGATTTATCTAGGAAACTTCTGGGAGAGAGGAAGAGAAACAGCAGCGCTTTGTCCCCAGCAGTCCCAGGACCTGTGTAGCTGTGCTTGTCAGAGCACCTTACACCATCTCCTTACTCCAACTCCTGACAGGGATGATGGGCAGAAAGAGCTGCCTGCTGCTGTGGTGGGGAGGAGCATGTGAAGGATAATGCTCAGGATGTTAAATACTACCTAGTGCTTCTAGAAGAAAGGCCAGCTTTGGAAGAGGCCCTGTGCCTGCTTAATATACCAACTGCTTCCAGGGATTAGGGGTCAAAACCTCAGAGCAGAGGTTTTCTGGCTTGTAGGAGTTGAGCCCTTCTCCGATGTGGCAGTGATCCTCATCTGCAGCAGGAGACACCAGAGGGTTTTTGCCTCAGCACTCAGCCAAGAGAGGCTGGAGATGTCCTGCTTGGGCTGGTCTGGGTGTCCAGGGATAGGGTGGGACGTCTGTTTGCAGATAATGCTTTTCTCTGCCCCTTTCTCGTGGTTGCGTCAGCGACGATGGCCAGGGAGAGTGTTTACAAGTGCGTCCTTGCTGAGCACTGCTCTGTGCCAGCAGCTCAGTCCTCGGGCGTGACGTGTTCTCTGGGCCTTTGTCATTGCAGCAACTGAAGCTGAGCTCAGCTCACTGCCCTGGTCCTGACCTGGGGTTACCCCACTTCACCCTCACCTTTGAGGCAGCCCATGATGGGGACCCTGTTGTTTAAACAGAGGGCAAATAGGACGCTGCTCCTGTTTGGATCTTTCCTGATAACATTTAAAGCTGTGAGAGATATTTTTGGAGCTGGGGATGAGGTTCCTCTGCTGTCCCCAGCCATTCTGACTCCTGGGAGAGGGAGCTGTGGTGGCAAGGGGGTGCTGAGGCCTCTGCTCCCATGTCCCAGCAGGGCATGGCTTTGCTGTGTGCCCAGAAACAGGGAGCTTGACACAGCTGCAGAGCTTTATCAGCTGGGGACGTGAGAGTGTATCTGTCCCATGCCTGGGCCAGGGATTGTCCTGGTGATTTGGGAAGTGGCTGAGAGGCAAAGAAGTTCTGCTCTGGTACTTACCCTCTTGAGGACACTGGTCATCTCCCTTCAGAGCAGGAAAAGGTTCCTTAACATGGGGTGGGGGGAATGTTGTAGAAGATAAATGCTCCCCTTGTAGCCCTTTTGCACTCCTTGGGAAGGTTGTGTCCCACTTCAGGTGTCTGCAATGTCACCAAGTGCTCTGTCTTGTCAGCTCTGAGCCTTCTGTTACCCTGCATACCTGGTATGTGGAGATGGTTTGTCAGTGTTTCTTGGAAGATGTCATATCTCAAACATGATGAGGCCATCCTCATCATACCAAACTGTGCCCCACTTCCCTCTTTTCCCAGATTTGTGACTGGAAGCGGATTTCTTTGCAGTGGCAGGATGATTCCAGCTGAGCTGCACTACGCAGATGTTTCATGGGGTAGTGGGAGTGAACACACTCACACTGGGTAAAGACAGGACAGGGCTGCAGGGTGTAAACACAGCACTTTTACAGCAAGCTTCTGTCTTCCATCAAAAGTTCCTGGAAAGGTGAAGGCAGGAGCTGGCTTTCACCACCTCTCACTGAAAGAATAAAAAGCTTTAATGTTGTGCAGGTCCAGCCTCCATCGTAGGGCTGTCCTGTGTTCCACAGCTGTGTCTGTGTTTAGCCCAAGGCCACTCAGGTGATGTGCTGGTCCTGTGTGACAGGAGATGTTGGTGCTCACAGGATCAGCAAGATCCTTCCTGGGATAAGGCAGGCAGAGGCCCTGCCATGGCTGGGTGGGAAGCAAGGAATGTAAGGCCTATGGAGCAAAGCCCATGGGGAGGGACAGAAGGCTCTGTGGACCTGTTGTGCTGCTGCTGCAGGAGAGACCTGGCAGAAGAAGCTCTTGTGTGCAGTTTCATGATGTTCCTTTTTCTTCCTGGGATGTGTGTTCCCATATCACTGTTGGGTTTTGGGGAAGTTGACTGGTGCAGGGCTCCTGACATCTCCACAGTGGAATCTTTGACTTTTCCTCTGCAGGAGCCTTTTGCTGGATACAGAGAAGGGATCTCCTCAGGTGTTCAAGGCCATTGGTCTGTTTTGAGCTGTTTGTGTAGTTGCCTTCACCTCAGTGTTATTGTAATCACAGGTGTTCACTCATTTATTTCTCCCAATGCCACCTGACTGGGGGTGGCTTGGGGTCAGTAAAAGGCAACTTCCCCAATCCCACTGTGATTAGCTCACAAGTTCATCACCCACAAATTCCTAATTCCTGCTTTGCCGCTCAGCATAGCAGGTTATTTTTAAACACTGGGAGAAAAAAAACAAACTGGAAACCCTTTCAAGTAATTAGTTTGTGTTTTGTGAGTTCACCTCTTATCTCTTGAAATGCACTTGGAATAGTTCTGGGATTCACAATATCCTATAGATACCTTAAACCCAACGAATTTGGTCTGCATTGGGATAAACAAGCTTTTGTGTCTAAATGTAGCTTTTGTATGTGGAGTTTAGTATGTGCTAATGGGTCTTCATCTGTTAATTGCAGGGATCTTTTCCAAGGCCAAACAGAATCTATTAGAGAAACAATGAGGATGCCAGCTCTGGCCTGAGCTGGGTCCTGTTCCTTTCTTCTCCCTTGTTAGGAACCTGCTTGTGCTGAGGAAAGCTGTCCTGTACACAACCAAAACAGGGTCTGTTGATGTTATTCCTGGTCCTTTGAGAAGATGACTTAGTGGTCACATGTGTTGCTATGAGGTCATTAGGAAGTCTCTCAAATACCCAATTTGAGAAGCAATGATGCTATTGCAGAAGTATGCTCCCTCTGCGATGTGAGATGCAAAACTCTCCCAAGTACTTGAGTTTGCAATAGCTCTGAGTGGGATCTGTTATTGTGCATATTTGGGCTCATTCCAGTAAAAAAAAAAAAAAACAAAAAAAAAAGACAGACTGTTTTCTGCTTTGCTTTATCCCTCGATTGATTAGTGGATGTGTACTGTGGGATCAAGTTACATCTCAGAGGGCATCCAGCAGAGAGCCTTTTTCTGTGCTGAACTGCTCAAGTGAGTCTGCCTGCAAGGTCAGCAGTTTTCCAGCAGTGTTTTGTGCCTCCACAGCAATGTCCTTCCCCAGGGAAAGGAGCGCCTCAGATCTATTTGTGAGTTGAGCCATTGCTCTTCCCAACACCACAGGGAAATCGGGAGTTTTTTCTAGACCCTTGATGTTGTTTGTGTGATATGCATCTGCTTTGATGCTTTATTGATGCCACTCCTGGACTCCCTGGATGTCCAGCATTTCCTGCTGGCACAATCTGCCCTGTGTCTTGCAAAGGGAATTGTTTGGTCCCAGTTTACCCCAGGGGCCTGTATCCAGCTTGGTTCCCATGTACCATTATGTTCTCAGGGCAGACATCCTTGTTATGGGAGGAGAGTGCTTTGGAAGGGCATTATCAGAATGAGTAACACCCTTTTGGAGCAGGCAGAAAGGGATCTGATCCCTGATTCCCACATCCACCCTACTGCTGGTCATGTCCCAACCATCTACAAGCCTTAGGGACTATCCCATCCCTCTGTGCTGATTAACTCACTGATGCATGGAAAAATTACCATGGGGGGGGGGAAAGAAAATAGTTTTCTGTCTTCAGACCAGAGGTGGATGGGTTGCAAAATGGCATCTGACTGCATCTTGCAGCTCACAGCTGTATTTTCCAGTTGAGACTTAGTATGGGCACATACTAAGTGCTTCATGTCTTCTTCCTTTTTTTCTCTCGGGTACCCAAAATGCCTGCTGCTACTGTTGAGGGTTTGCTGGGATTTCTGCTGGAAGCTGGTGTAGCCTGTGGGGTTCTGCAGGACGGGCTGAATGGCTGCTGTCCCCTCTCCTCACCTTCCTGCTGTGGGGTCCCCATGAGTCTTGTACAACACTGGCATCGCTTCCCACCCTGGCTCTGCTGTCCCAGCCCTGTTCTGCTGATCCTGGGAGGAGTCCTACCCCTGCCAGGTGTATGAATGAGCCATTGCAGCCCTTCCCTTGTCGAGCAGCTCCCTTGCTGGAGGCAGGCTGGCACCTGCATTTCCTGGCAGGCAAGGTCAGCACATTCCTTCTGCTCTCTGGTCTCCCTGTGCTGCCGTGGCTCCTGCTGGGGTTGTGTCCCAATGCCCTCAGAGGTTCCTCTCAAGCCCCAGTGCCCTTGTCACCCACATGAATGTGGTACCTGTGCTTTCCAGGGCAGCAGATCCTGTGTGGGCAGGGATGGCAGCAGGTGCTGAGGGTGGAAGGGCTTTGCAGGGCTGTGCAGCCCAAAAGCAGTTTTGTAGCCCCTGTGGTGGGTTTGGGTGTTCTCACAGAGTGTCACAACCTGTTGACCCTGTGCCCAGCTCAGTGTTGCAGTCTTGCTTGTCCTGTCACCATGGAGCCACCTGCTCATGACACTTCCCACTGTCACCTGTGGTAATTATCTCCCCAGAAATGCCACAGCTGGGTTTGAATTCTTTATTTTCCCTCAGTTTCTGTATTTTTAGAGAAAAGGTACTGAATGTGATGTGCTGTTCTCAGACAGCTGCATTGGTGACCTCCACTGCTGTGGGGCCCTGACCTGAGGACAGCAATGGGGCGAGCTGTTGTGATGAACACGTGGAGAGCCCCGGTGTCACAGCTGGGCTCTCCCTCTTCCAGGAAAGACTTTGGAAGCAGAAGTCCAAATGTCTGAGAAGTGCCCGGGGTTACAATAATTCTGTTGGCTGGACTTGCTAATCAATGCCTAGTTCTGTCACTGTCTACGTGTGCTCATGGGTGGCACAGGCTGGGGAAGGACGAAGGTGAGGAGTGGTGATGTTCCTGCCGGGATCCTCCTGGCAGCTGCGTTAAACCAGAGGTGCGGGCTGGCTCTGCGGTGCCTGGCCTGCCCCTGGGACTACACGGGCCCTGCTTCCTGAGCAGGAGAGCTGCTTTATGTTGTGGTTTTACTAAATGAATTCAAAGCTTGGCCTTCCTCCAGGCAAAGTCTGGGCCAGGTGCCAGCGGAGCAGCCCCCAGGGAGAGCACTGGAGCAAGGAGGGGCCAACAGCAGGGAAGAGCAGAGGAATCCAAGAAGGCAGATTTGCCTAGAAAACAGCTCTGTTTCCATCTGCTGGGTCAGGAGTTGCTATAGGAACTGGGATGATAGAGGCAGGGCCATCTCCTGGGCCTGTCTGTGTGTGCAGAGGGAGGGAGGAGGGAGGAGTTACTCAAGTTTGAACATATCATGTGTGTGCTGGTGGAAAGTTGCAAGGAATGTCGAAACTACAGACTGGCTCAACCTGTGGAGTTCCAAAGAGACATAGCAGTTGTACCCCGTGCTCAGCAGGCCCTGGCAGAGACAGGTAGGGTCCTTGCAGCTTAACCTGGCTCTCAGCTTGGTGTCAGCTCTCTCCCTCCCCTCCTATTTCTGTACTTGGATAAAGCCTTTGGAGGCTTGCTGGGAGTGGTGGAGGGGTCTGTGGAGGTGGTGGCATTGGGAGGTGAAAGCTCTTCTGCCTGGGCTGGTGGGGAGAGGGTGGCTCTCTGCACCCCCTTCTCCTTCCCCCATCTCTGGGAGGGTTCACAAATCGTGGGTATTCCTTCAGGGATGTGTGCCTGGGTGCCTCTGGGACATGCAGGATGTTCTGTGGGCACAAAGCTGATGCTGGCTGAGGGATTTTGGGCAGAAGTGCTTTCTGGAGCTCTCAGGGGACGTGTGCAGGGTTTGAGCTTTGAGGTGCTGCTGAGATGTGCCAGGGCTGAGGCTGGGACAGGTGTGCAAAAACTGGAGCTGGCAGTGAGTTCTTGTGGACAGTGGGAAAGTGAGGGAATGTGCTCCTGTCCTGAGCCCCAGCAGCTCCTGCCCCACATGGGTTCTGTGGACAGCATTCCTGTGTTCACTCACCTCTACTCCCAAGGAGAGGCAGACCCTGTCCTCTCCTGAAGCACCTACTGCACTTTTGGTCACTGTTAAACTTTCTCAGGCTCCCATTTACCCTGAAACATGGGATTATGAATATGCAGGAAGGTACTCCTGAGAATCCTCATTGTTTAGGGTTAGCCATGGGGCTCTCCGGTAGCAGCCCCTCTAGATAAAATCTTATTTATTTCCTCAGTAAACGCCTTTTTTCAGGTGCTGAGAACTTTCCAAAATAGCTGTGTTTCCACCAAGAGCTTTCCAGAGTTGCTCACTGCTCCACAGGTATTTCTTTAATAGGTTTGGCTGAAATTTCATCTGCTCTTTTTGTGTCACAGAGGATAATCTCTTAAAAAAAAATAAAAAATAAGGTGGGTAGTGTTGTTTCTCTTTTTGAGAAGCTGCACAATAAGCTGCTGAAAACTGAAATGTGATCTCTATCCACAGAGGCAGAGCTTGCCAAACTGGCTGGGATCACAGCCCACCTACTCAGGCACCCATCTTATCACAGGTTACAGGAAAGCCCCAGAGCCCGAGTACAGCCAGCTGTGGAATAACCTGCCCATGCAGGAGATAACTCTCTGGTCACATTAGTTACTGGTCTGCTTTTGCCTGGCTAGAGGAACATTTATCTCCAGTGTGCTCTTTTTCACTTTGTTAATGGAATCGCAGATGTTCTTATTATGGAGATCTACTTCCAATATTTTATTGAATTACTCCCACATTGCTCTGTGGCAATATGTCCCAGAGGCTCAGTGCACATGGTATGCTGTGGAATTTCATTTCCTCAGTTTTAATTTGTTGTTCTTTAATTTCAGTTCATGTTCAATATGGAAAAGAGGTAAATGGGATCCTTTTTTTTTTAGTGTAGGCATCATTGTTTTACATGTTTCTTTTTTCCCTTCTCATCTCTCCTGTTTCTCTTGCCTTTGCCTCAAACAATACCATGATTTTCCTACTGCTACCTGCTTTATGTGTAATTGCTAAATCATATTACATCTCTGTAGGCTTCTGTTTTGAGTTGTCTCGAGAAAATTTAATCAGAATTGGTCATTCTGCCTTGGCCAAGCTGTGAAATGCTGCTCGAGCTTTTTTCTGTGTTCTTGGCTTTTCCTTTGTTTATAAGCAGAACATTTGCTTTGACTGCTTGAAATACATTGTGGTAAGCAAAGATCTTCTCTGAGCTGCCTCTAGTCATGGTAGGTATTTTGCTGGAATGTTTAATTAATGGCAACTTTATCTCTGTACATGGGAAGTTAAAGTTTATCTTGCAGAGCTGTACTAGTAAATAGTAAACCCAGCGGAACATTGTTGGACCTGCCTGGAAATCCTTGCTGGAGTCTCCAGGCTTGGTGCTGTGGTTTCAGGTGATGTGTGAGTGTTGCCACTCACTGCTCCCATCTCTTCCAGGCACTTCATAAATTAAACTTTAAAACCACTTTGGGTCGTAAACAAAGTCTGCTCAAGCCAAATGCAACAGCTGTGTGTACCCAGACGTGGCTGCCTTGGCTGGAGGTTGTGCTCAGCCCCTGGAGAAATGGTACCCACTGAGGTCACAGCCTGTATTGTCCCTTCTGGCTCCTGGGGTGCTCTGGGAGGGCTGGAGCACTTCCCACTCACTGCATTTTGGTATTTGGAGTTACTGCAATCTGTGGAATGCAGTGAAGGATGATAAGTTATGCTTCTTTCTGATACTGGAAAAGCTTCTTCAAGTCTGGTATCTTTCTACAACCACAACAAGTGGTTGTAGGTCATGGCTCTTCATTTTTATTAACATTTTTTGGTGCCCATAGTATTCCTCAAGTGAAGGGCAGGGGCTCTTTGCCAGCTACAGGTGATCTGAGTTTTATTTTCACAAATATGAAGAGAAATTGCAGAACTCATAAAATGTAACTTTGATAACATCAGCGTTTCAGGTGGTTTGAGGGAGACTAGATGGGCAGCTCAGTTAGTACATGTGCCAAAATCTTCTTCCTGGTGCAATTTTCACTGAGTTGCCTCTTGGAGTTTGGCTTCCACCCTTGCAAAAAATCAGCAGCTCTCAGGTACTACAGGTAACTCTATGTAACTTGTTTGTTTCTCTTCTGGTTTTGCAAAGAGCTTGCCTCAGTAATCATGTTTTAGCTTTTAAATAGGCTCAACTACGAGCAATTTGCAAAACAAAGGTTGTAGATAAGGACCTGTTACTGTAACGTCGGTGTTTTTGAAGGTAGGCAGTTAAAAAGGAAAGCTAAAGATAACTGAAAAAGCACAGCAAATATATCATGGGGCAGTGAGAAATATTTTGATATCTGTAAAACAAAATAAATTTAATTAGCAGTGCTTATATTGTTGCCAAAGTTAAACCAAACTGATTGCTGATAACAATGCAGAGAAGTAAAACATTTCTTTCCCGTTTTTGTGGAGAGGCTGGATGATATTCTCTGAATACCTCCTGTTGCACTGGAAACCAGGGAGGGTGTTAAACCCAAGATAAGATTTCAAAGTCTTTTGAAACTTGAGCAACACTGGAACCTGTTTGTTTAGAAGAAATTGGCAAAGCAGCTTTCTGAATCCTGGCTGCCAATTTGTAATAAATCTGGGAAGACCAAAGGAGTTCCAGAAGTTTGGGAAAACATAAATATTGTAGCAGTGTTTTAAAATGGAGAAGGGAGCAGGTAACCAGCGGGCAGTGGAGATCAACCTCTGTCACATTAAAGGAGGAGCATGCTCAGCCATCCCTCTGCTCTGATGGAAAGCAGATCATGTCCAAAACAAAAACCCTCAAATTGTGGGTTTAATGAGATTCCTGCACTGGTAGCCAAAAGTAGCTGCATCGACATCATGTACCTGGATCCTGAGGGATGCAACCCTGCTGTGGGCCAAAGGCTGCTGCTCCCAGGAGGCAGGAGAGGCTTTGCTGTGGGAGCAGGACTGTGCTGGTTCCCTTGGGCAGGGACTGATCGCTGGCACCTTCTTCATGCTTTCCTACATGCCTCAGCACTGCTGGTGGGCTCTGAGCTGGGAAACACCCACCTGAGCAGTTGTGGTGGGCTCTGATCCTTATCCCCAGCCCGTGCCCTGTGCCAGGGTGGCAGAGTCTCAGCCTCCCTGTCGCTGCTCAGCACCGTGTTGAACAGGCTGATTTAGAAAGTGCCACCCGATACCCCTCAAAAATAGTTACCAGGGGGAATGTGATCCCTGCACTCCGTGAGCAGAGGGCTGAGGAGCTGTGCTCCTGCCACGCTCTGACATCAGTATGGGACAAGCTCAGTTATTCCCTAGTTTCCCTGTGAACAAGCCAGTGGGAATCATGGCAAAATCTGACTAGAGTTGTCTCACTGCTTGGAGGGAGGCTCTGACTCACTGGGGAGAAGCTTGGGAGAAAATATTCAGTAAAGTAATACTGAATCTTGACTTCCCTGAGCAGGCTGATGGAGTCAGGGTGGTTTGGTTGGGACAAGAGGAGGCTCTGGAGTACCCAAGAGCAGATTATCAAGGAGGTGCACAGCAGGAGGATTGACAGGGATTGTCAGATGAGATAACAGGAGTTTCTGCCTTGGGATAAAGAGGGATAAAGTTTTCCTTCTTCAGACAGCTGAGTGGTGGGAGAGGTTGTCCAGGGAGGTAGGGGGAGCCTCCATCCTTAGGGATTTTAAGACATAGCTGGACAAAGCCCTGCACAGGCTGCTCTGAAATTCCTGCTAACCCTGCTTGGAGTTGGAGCTGGGATTATACGCTCTCCAGGGGATCTCCTCCTGCCCAAATAATTCTGCGACTCAGCAACCTGATCTCCTCCTGAGTGCAAGTTTGAGCACAGTTAAGTAAAAGGTTATGGTGGAGCCCCCTGAGAGCAGGGAGGGAGGAAGGTGGTTTAGATTGAGTGCTCTTAATACCCCATCTGTCATCTCTGTGGTTAACATGTCGTGGGGATGGTTGCTATGTAAGACTTTGCAGTGGAAGATTGTAAGTCTTGAGAGAACTATTGCTGACTTTTAGTTGATATATTTTAAGGATTGTTAGAAAAAAAAAGAAAAAAGATGGAGAGAGATGCCAATATTTAGGAACAGTGAAAATATCAGTGTGCTGAGTGGTCTTTGGGCCTGTCAGGGTAGAAAAGAAGCTCTGGAAAGGGACAATAAGGGACATTGCTGCTTGGGCAGAGGGAAGGGAGGTACTCGGAACTGCTGTTTGTGCACAATCTTGTTTTCCTGCCCCTTCTGTCCTACAGAAACAGCTGCGCTGAAGCCTGGAGTTGGGAGCTGGAGCCTCTGCAGTTGAGGTGACCTGTATTTTGGAGGATGTGCTGGAGGCTCCCCTGCTCCTGCTGCTGAATGGGGGCTTCCTGGGAATGGCCATGTCCTGAGCAGGGTCCTAGCAAGTCTGGCTGGGTCATGGGAGATGCTTCCAGGCTCCTCATTTAGATGAGCACAGAGTTCCTGTGCCCTGGCTTGGTGGGGAGGCTTTGGTTGAGCTGAGCTAAAACTCACTATTGTGGTACAGTGAACTCGCATTTCCTTATCTTTGGCTTTGTCTTTCTAATGGTTTCTAATTTTGGCCATGTTACTTGGATGGATTAAATTACATTTAATGCATGTTCATTTATCCCCAAGCCTGGTTTTGTGACAGAGGTGCTCTGGGCAGTTTCACGAGCTGAGGACACCCCACTCCTGTAGGACTGGCTGACAGGCAGTGGGGAAAAAGCTGGAGGATTTATTGGTCATGTGCAGAAACAGCAGCTTCCCTCTGGGCTGTAGGTGAGGCACTGGCTCATATTTGAGTCCATGGGCTGAAGCTCCTCCCAGTGTTAAGTGCTGTGGTGTGTGTGACTGCAATGCTGGTTTTCTCCTAAAATCTAGCAGGAGTAAGGTGTCACTTTTTTCATGACCCATTAAGATGTTTGGCTACAACATAGAAATCAAACCCTCCTCAGCCTCAGGGCAGGCCTAGCCCCCCCTCTCAAGAGGGTGACCACGAAGTACACCCAGACCTTGATGCTCCCATTCTGCCACTGCCTCAGACTCAGCTCTGTGGTGTCCCTGTCCCCACCTCAAGTGCCACTCCTGAGTGTTGTGCAGCCTTGCACTTCATGCCAGGATTTTGCTGGCCCTCTGAAGCTCCCCTCTTACTCTGACACAATGATTTTTGGTGTCACTGTTGGCATTTGGTTCGTCCAGGTGCCATCCATATATCGTGTAGAGACGTCTCCACTGCTGCCTGGTCGATTGAATCCAGGGAGAGAGATGCCACAATCTGAGTTTTGCAGGGAAATTTGTTGCCTTATTTTCACAGGGCTCCTGCCCAAGCAGCATGGCTTGGTCCATCCTTCACCCTCCAGCAGTTCTCCTGGAGTGGGTGGCCATGTTCTCTGGCCAGCAGCCCTGCTCTGTTTATTCAGTCTTGTGCCAGTATTTGAATTGTAAACTAAGCAGAACATTTAGAAAAGTGATCAGAATTCTTTCTGCGAAGCGTTTTCTTCACCAAATTCTATTTGGTCCAAGCTGGAGCTGCATGTGCTCCAGGGGAAGACTGCTGGGGCTGGGGTCTCTCAGATTAGCTCTGAGATAAAGAAAAATGCTCTGCCATCGTTTTGGAGCCAGAAAAATGGACATCACACTTCCCAGCCTCTTATTTCTTCAAGCATCAGATATTGCCTCAATTATTAGCTTTGCTTCATCCCTGTTGAATTCCTTTAGGAGTGCTAGGAGGTGCCATCAAGTCCTCCTGATTGTTCCTGGACCTCTTCTGAGGATGCTTTCGTTCAGGATAGCTCCTCCTGTTGTCCACAGAGCTCTGTGTGTGATACACTCTGTGTTCTGCCCATGACTGTGGAGTTTCTTGGTGTGGCTCTGGGCACCTGGAATGGGATTCCTGCAGCAAACCCTCAGGTCCCACTGCAGGGGAACCAGTTAAAACAAGTGCCTGTTTCAGTTGGGATCCAGAGAGGCATGCAAACATGCCAGGCCTCCGTAATGGATCTCTGGAGGGAGAACAGTGCCTGGAGGAGCTCCAAGTCCCACCTTCTTCATGCACATCTCTGAAGAAGAGCTCCCTCCTGTGCTTGCTGAGCCTTTGCTGTGCTGGGGACTGTGCTGGGTCACAGCCAACTGCTTCTCTGTGGAGGCATGGGCTGGCTTTTCAGGCATGGCATCTCCTGGGTTTATTGGGGAAAAGTGTCTTCTTTTGTATTTCTTGGTGAGTTTTTCAACAAGTAGATATTTTTCTTTTCCACTCTCTCAATGATTGTAACAGGATTTTATTCTCCTGCAGCCAGCTGTTAGCAATTAGCAACTTGATCCAGTCAGGCCTGGGAACAGAGTTTAACACTTTCTTGCCTCTCAGAGGATGTTGCTAATCCTGTTTTTGCTGGTTTTGGGCTTGTGCTGTCATTTTGGCACTTGGTGTGTATGTGTGGGCAGGGTGGGAAGATAGGCATGAGTACGGCAAAAGATTCTAATGTAGCTGAAGAAAAAGTATTGAGCCATTTACAAAGAAAAAGTCCTTAGTAAGATTATTCCCAAGCAATTTGTACAGAGGGTTGTATTTAGTAGTAATTCCAGTGTGTCCTAGCTCTGGGAAGCGTGCAGTTTGGGAATCCAATCCTACTCCTGGATGAGATTAAGACTCAGCACCAATCAACATCAGTAGTTCTTCAAACAGAGATTTCTGCAGCTGGAGCTCCCTGAGTGGGGCTGAACTTCAAAATGTTTCACCCTCTGAAGGTGTGAAAACCACTCTTGCTGACCATGCTTAGAACAGCAGCTGTTGTGGAGCACTAAAAGCTGAGAAATGGCATTGTTTGCCCCCTCTGTCCATCACCTCTCCCAGGACTCACTGACAGGCACTTTGGTGGTCCAGGACTGGGAACCAAATGGGGTGGGAGAAACAAACCCAGCAGAACCTGAACCAGCTGCTGAGGTCCCTGTGCAGGACTGAACTGCTGGCAGGAGTTCACCACTTCCACATACAGAGGTGAGGATTCATGTTACCAAACTGGGAGTGACAGGACAGGTCCAGACAAGCTTTTTCCTCTGTCAACAAAGGAGACACATCCAGAGAGGATTCATCCTGCTTGTCTTGGATACTCTTTAGGCAAGGGCCCAATTCAAAGCCAGATTTTGTAGGCACAGAGCTGCTGGCAAGTGAACTCTAGATCAGCTGTGGAGCTTTTCTTTCCTCTCCTCCCCTGGAGGCCAGACTGGCCTCTGTGGCCACATCTTGCAATTCTAGCTCACAGTTCCCTCAAGCCAAGCAATTTTTGTGGTCCTGCAGAGGGCCATGTGCCCATCAAGTCTTGAGAAGCCCCTGGTTCTCAGGGAGACACCTACACCTGTCTGTGCCCTCCAGTTTGTGCCTTTTCTCCAGTGCTGCTTGCTGGCTCCGTGGCAGGAGCTGAAATGGTGCTCTGGCATTTGTGTGTGACTTCCCTTGTCCCCACACCTCATTCCTTCTTTCCTCCTTTTACATTCTTAACACCACATTCAGGTGGTTAACTGTTGTGACTGACTCTGTGGCAGTACAAAAGGTGTCATTTAGAACACGGTCTGATATTTGCATAAAACAAATGGGCATGTCAGTTCTGGTGCTTGTTCAGATGGGATAATGGCCCTGTTTGTGGTGCATTTATTTAGTTGCTGTGACATTGGTGTCTGTTGGCATTTTGAGAGGATAGGGGGCACAGCACCACTACTCTGTTGTCAAAGGAAAGTCCTTATGTTAGGTCTCAAGGTGAGCCCCTCTCCAGTGCCTGCAGCCCACCCCAGCTGGGCTGTGAGTGCTGTGCTGATGGCAGAGGATGGATGATGCCCTGCTCTTGTTGCTGGTGTTAGTTCTTTGCTGGGCTTTTGGACCAAATGGGAAACAGAGGCATTTGAACACTTACTGGTGTCTGGGGCTGCTCTCATTTCTTCCTTTCAGCAGTGGAGCTTGGGCCTTCAACCTAACCACAATCCCTGTTTCAGTGCTTTCCAGCCATCCTTCCCTTTATTCCTGGACAAGTTAGACAGAAATCCCTGTGTGTTTTGGTGGAGCCAGCTTGAGTCTTGAAGCTCACCCAGTTTGGTGAGGGAAGATGAGGGTGTGCAGTCTGTGTGTGATATCTTTGGCTGTTTGAGGGCTCCTTGTTGGGAGCTTTTACACATGCAGCTCAGAAGTCACCTGGGACATGTCTCCAGGCTGCTGTTCTCCTTCCAGGGCCTCCTCAGCAAGCTGCAGCTCTGGTCAGTGGCTGGTCCAGCTTGGACACCTGCAGGAAGGATCTATCCCAGACTTCACCCATGTGGTGCAGGTGGTCTGGGTCATGATCAGGGCACCACCAGACAGGTCTCTGCTGAGTTCCCATCACCTCCTCCAGGAAGGTGATTCAAGTTAAATGATGTTGACAGCAGGTCCCTTTGTCAGGTCCTGTGGCAGGACTGTCTCCCCCAGTGCTGAACCTTCTGCAGTTCCCTTTGCACATCAGGCTTTGGGAGCTCCCAGGACATTTTAGCAAATCACCTGCATAAATTAATACTCACCAAGTCTGTCTTCAAACTCTGCCCCAAAACTTCTTTACAAAGTCTCCCTCCAGTTGAGTACGTGAATTCTCTTCTCCGTGGGAGTTGCAGCCTGGCCAGGGATGGTGGCAATCAATGTGTTCTCAGCAGCAATCACCTCCTTCCATTCCAGGAGGAAGGGTGACCTTGGATGCACAAACAGCTGCAGAGTGCTTGGTCAAAACCTCTTCTGTGGTCGCCAGACCGTCCTGCTGAGATCTGGGCTTATGCTTTGCTTTTGCAGGCTCACCACAGGAGATACCACGGGATCACAGCCCCTTCCCAGCCTTGGCCAGGGTGCTCGGGTAGGGAGCCAGGAGGTGGCTGAAGCAGGAGGGACCTGGTGATTTTAGGGTGTTTTTTGGTTGCCTGACTGGGCACAGCAAGGCACCACCACCCAGCATTAGCTCCCCCTCCTGCCTGCGTGTTTGGCTCCCTTCCCAAGAAGGCCCTTAGTTGTTTTTCAGGCTCAGAGCCATCTTTTCTGATGGAATCCAGCAGGGACAATGGCCAGTAGCATATCCTTAGGAAAGAGAATAAAAACAGGGCAAGCTCCAGTGATTCTAACCCCGATTTAGCTTCTGGGCATCCATCAATCTGCAGCTGGGGGATTTCCCAAGCCAAAGGTTTTACCTTTGGATTTGAGGAGCTGTGGTGTATCTGTCTGTTGTGAATATATCCAGTTCCTTGGGTATCCATGGCAGCTCAGGGCTGTGACTTCTACAGTTTAATTATGTTGGGTGGAAAAGAGAGCCTTTTGTTACCAATCTCTGAGCTAATCTGATGTTCCTGCATGCATGCATGCACTGGCACAGTGATGGGCCCTTTTATAGCCTCTCCTCCTTCACTAACAAATCCCAACATTGTGTTGCTTTTTTTACTAAAACTCTGAGGATTCTTAAGCAAACATCTTCTGGTCCTGGCAACTTGACATTTATTGATTTGTTTGCTTTTCTTTTCTCCTGGCATTCTATTATGAGACAGAGCCTCTAACCTGCTTTCTGTAAAATTATCCTCCAGGATGGGAGCCTCCCAAGGCTCTTTGTAGTGAATGTGGACACAAAGAATTCACATAACTGCTGGTCTGACCTCCTGTTCCTTTAGGTGTTAACATGGCTTTCTAATGAAATTGCCAGTGTTTAGGCCTTTGCTATTTCCCTTGTTTCCAAACAGGAAATGAAGTGTGCTCACCCGTGTGAGTGCACATGCACTTTTGGCAGCAGTGTGGACATGCAGGGAGCGATTGTTTTCCCCCTGTTTTGGACCTGGATGTTAAAGTTGTATGGCAAGTTCCAAGGTGCCTGCTTGGCTACTTTAGATGGATAAAGCCTGGTTGGACTGCCCAAGTTTATTTGTAGCTGCAGTTTCACTACTTGTTAATTTTGTAAGGCAAGTGAAGTATGGGTGAGGGAGAGATTACTTTGCACTGGTCTTGTTTAAGAGCAGTTAAGAGGCTGCATCCATCCACCCAGGAGTCATGGCAGCTGAGGGCCTGGAAGGTGGTTTCCACTAGTGGCTTTAGGGGTGGTGTAGTCAGTCAAGTGATCATTGGTTCTAAGCCTCTGATCTGGTGATGAGCAGGGCTGAGGTCAAAGGCTCTTGAAGGCAGGGAAGATTGCCCAGCCTGTCACAAGACAATGACACACAGCAACCCTGCAGCACAGAGAAGTCCTGTCTCTGGAGGACTCATCCTCTCTCTTTTCTTTGTCTTTCAGAGATGTAGCTGGCGGCTGCTGCTTTTGAAGGACTCATCTGACCCTGTGCAGCACCTCCAGTTTCTACCATGATCTTCTGCATGTTGCTGCTGGCCTCCCTGCCTGAGCCCTCTGGCACCGAAGTCAACCCTGGTAGGGAGCTGCCAGGCTGGGAGAGGATTCATCTCCCACCTTTTGTGTGCTCCTTCTCAGCCTTTCTTTTCTCTCCTGGGGATTGAGTGTAAAGGTTGCGTGTAGAGCTAAATCACTGATGTAGTTCCTGAATGTCCTCTGGACTGTGATATTCCTGGACAGCTGTGCTGGAGTGAGACACTCTCCTGCCAGTCCCAGGAAGGCAGAGGGACATGGATATCGTCCTTTCTCTGCCCACCCAGGCCTGTCTTGAGCTCTGAATATCCCTCCATCACTTTGACTGTGTGGCCTGCAGGACAAGCCTTGCTCCAGACTGGCTCAGAGGTTCTGTGCTCGCTGTGGAAAACAAATTACCAGTTAGCAAAGCATCAGCCACAGCTCTCCAGCCAGCAAGGGGCGTTCTGCAGAGAGAAGTGTGGAAGGACAGATATAAAATCTCATCTGGAACAAAGACAGGGTGGAGATAGGGATATGAGTCCCTGTGGAGGGCAGGACCTCTTATCCTGCAGCATTTGGCAGGATACAGTCATGATGGAGATGAATAAGATAATGGTCTGCAATGTGTTGCAAAAATGCCTGTAATAAAGTGTTTTGAACTGGAGACAGTCTGTGAAATAAATGAGTTTAATCCTTTTCCAGCTTGGCTAAAGGTGTGGTGAGGCAGCAGTACTACCCTGAGGGCCTGTGTTGGCTCTGCTGGGGCTGGCTGTGTTTGTTTGGAGCCCTTTGTGGCTGGCCTGTGTATATTTGCAGAGGTTTGAGGTTGTGCTGCAACCAGCCAGAAGTGAAGTGAGGCTTGTGGGGGAGCTCAGCAGCATTCCTGTGCTCCCTGTTACACAGCGTTCCCTGCACTGTGCACACCACCACACACCCAGTGTGGAACTGGGGCTGCTCCTGGTGGTCAGACCTCAGAAGAGGAAGGGTGGCAGCTGGAGGGGTCAGTCCCATGCAAGTTCCTTTTGATGGTGGTTGGTGTAGGAGTAGCTCTTCCACACCATCTCCAGGGAGGTGGGTGGGCTTTGAGCATGGTTCTGTGGTCCCACCTCCTGCAGGAATCTCTGTGACATCCTCAGGCAGCTTTGCTTCCTCAGCTCCCCCAGCTGCTCTGGTGCCACTACGAAGGGCTGGCCCTGCTCTTCCCAGAGAGATTCCAACTCTATGGCCCAGCTGCTGCTCTTGGCTGTGGTGCCACAGGCTCCAAGGATTATCCTGACCTGTTCCAGGGGCAGCCTGAAGCATATCCTGCATTGCCTTATAACCCACAGGGGCTGCTTTGGGGGTGATTTCAGGCCTGTGTAGCAGGGTCCTGGTGAGTCCTCTTGTCTTGCAGCAGTTGTTTGACCTCACTGACAGATGGGCTGGGCCACCTCTCTGTGAGCCTCAGTGTCTCCTGAGTGCACAGTAAAGGGTCAGGAGTCCTGGTGCCACCTAAACAGAATCCAAGGATTTGCATTTGGTGAGAGCCTCATGCTGCTGGTTTTGGTGAGTGCTGTGGTCACCCACAGAGTGCATCCTTCAATGCCAAGGACACTCTGGGTTCTGCTGCCAGCTCTAGGGTTGTGAACAATGGGATTTTGTTCAGGGTTGCAGGAAGACTCAGTCTCCCAGAGTCCTTCCCAACTAGCTCTCCATCTGGCATTGCTGGCCAGTGTGTATCTGATGTTTAATAAGGTGTGACCACACAGGACTCCTACTGCAGGAGCACAAAAAGCACTTTCTGCTTTCAGATGGTGACCCCACCCTTTTGGGAAATCTCCATGTATTTACCCATAGTTCAGCAACAGATCAGGTTGTACTGGTCTGTGGTGGGACAGGTGAGAGTGAAGGCAGTCAAGGCTGGTTAGGTTCCCCAAATAACCTGACTGTGCAGTGTA
Organism: Certhia americana; assembly: GCA_018697195.1. Lineage (NCBI taxonomy): Eukaryota > Metazoa > Chordata > Aves > Passeriformes > Certhiidae > Certhia > Certhia americana. Next base: position 7,689,899 of record CM031872.1, read on the forward strand.
AGAACAGTAGTTGGAACTCTGGGTTGGCTTTCAGCAGGCACAGTTGTTCTTGATCCCAGGCAGAGTTTGCCAGTTTCCTCCCAGGAAATTCAGGCCTCTTGGCAAACCCCAGGCCTATGAATGTTGTGGGTGATACCAGGGCCCACCCAGCTCAGTGACTCCAGCAGGGTCCCATCCCTCTGATTCTGAAAGGGTGCATGGATGGGCTGGCACACAGCAGAGCTTTGCCCCAGGAATACCCTCAGATCACTGCAGCTTCCAGAGCCAGTGCTTGGGTATTTATTTGTTTGTGGTGTCTGTGAGTTTGTTCAGCTGGTTTTTTGAACCTATGGGAAACTGTGGCATTGGAGTGTTTCATAGGTTAAGGGTTTATATTCTGTTTTTGAACTCTCCTACCTGACCTTTGGATGCTTCCTGGTTCTGGTGGTTTGACAGACAGTGAGGATGTTTATTGTTCTATATAAATTATCTTTGTCATACTTCAGTAATACCTTTTGTAAAGATGAGGCTGCTGATCTTTCCTTCTTCATCATCTGTGTTGCCTTCTCTGCCTTTTGATGAGGGAAGGAAGGAGCAAGAGCTCTATTCTTTATCTGCCTAGCATCTGACCGTGAATATAGGCAGTGTTATAATGTTAATTCTAGTTTGTTTTCTAGGTATTCCCACAATTTAAATTTTTTTTTTTATATTAAATAACCTGGTATCATTAGCAAATGTCTCCTCACCAGTCATCTCCTTTACCTGATGATTTAGGAATACTTAGCACATCACACGTTGTTGAAGCACCACCCTCTGTTTGCAAACATTTCTACATCAGGTCTGTCAGGCAGTTATTCAGCCTGAGGTGCTTAATTCTGTGTAGTGATAACAGCAAGGTGGATTTCATCTCTCTGTCTCGTCTTGTAGCTTCTGAACCTGCTGAATGGATTTCATGGAATCCCAGAATCTCCTGAGTTGGAAGGGACCCACGAGGATCCTTGAAGTGCAACTCCTGTTGAGCTGTATCCAGGTTTGGTACAAGGGTGGCAGGAGATCATCTCCGAGGTCCCTTCCAACCCAGCCCATTCTGGGATTTTGGGAAACCAGGAGGACACCCAGGGCAGCCCTGCCTGAGGGAGAGGCAGCCAGAACTCCTGTGGCTGCAGCAGTGTGGCAGTGAATACATTCAGATTTAGAGTTTTTCCCAACATCTCTAATGTTGCAGGACATGTTCAAAAACTTCTGACAGGAGAGAGAACCTCAAGGCCAGCTGGGATTGTCAGCTGCATCTTCAGGGTACTGGTGTGGGAACTTTTGGAGGTCCGTGGCTTGAGTCAGTTGTGTCTTTGCTCCCTGGAGGCACCAAGCTTGAGAGTATTCCCATGCTGGGGAGAAATGCTTGCTCCAGTTGAGGCTGGAGGCAGGAACAGACTTGGATGAGGCAGGATGGATGGACAGGGGCTCATGGTCAAATGTGAACTCCAGTCTGCAGTGACAGGACAAAGCAGATGTTTCCATGACTTGTCATTTGTAATAGATACTTAACTTTTCCTTTGGATCTGAACTGTTGAAGGTAATTATTGTTCCCATTTGAACACAAGTGAAGCATTCAGTTTATTCCAGGGGAAGACAAATCTTGAACAAAAGCTTCCTTTTTATGTCACATCATTATTGATGAATAATCTGTCATTGTAAAATGAGCCCATGCAACTAGTAACAATAATATGGTTTGGGATTTCGTGCTCTTAAAATGTTTCTTTGCAAAATTTTTGCCTTGCCTGCGCTGTGCTGAATGATACTATAAGTCTAATGCATTAGTTATCATTTCAGTTTATGATAATTATGAAATATTTAATTTATTTGGTTTTTTTCATTCTTTATTTTAGCATTACTATGTTTATTCCCAGGGCGTGATAGCCGTTTAATTAAACTTGCCTGGTTATTTTAAAAGAAATGAATGCTGACCTTTGTTGTTTGCTTTCCTGTGTTCCCATTTGCAGCAATCTGTCGTTACCCCCTGGGGATGCACGAGGGGACCATCCGGGATGAGGACATCACTGCTTCCAGCCAGTGGTACGACTCCACAGGGCCCCAATATGCACGGTGGGTTCACCTCCAACAGCAAATTTTGTCTTTTTTTTTCCCTGGATACCCCATATGTGGTTGAGGAAGAAGATCTCCCACCCCTAAAACCTTGTTTGCTGGTTCCATATTCAATCTGGATAGTGCACAGTGAGAGGCTGGGAGGCAATGGCAATGGTCACAGCTGTGATACAGGAAATTCTGGTTAAATATTAAGGAAAAAAAAAATCTTTCTCCATGAGAATGAAGTGGTGGGACAGGGACCCTGAGAGGTGGTGATGTCTCAGTGTCTGTGGGCTGTGTTCACTCTGCCTCAAAAACCTTGGAAATGCAGAGTCAAGGAATTAAGTAAGCAGCTAAATGATTTTCTTCACTGTCAAGGAGGCCTACAGTCCTCAAGCTTTGCTTTTCATTTTTTTGGTAATTTTATTTCTCTCAAAGCTATTAACTGATGATTTACAAAAGATTTGCAAATGTGAGTTTCCTTAGAGTTGTTTGTAGTGGTGATATCAAACACTCCTACAGCTTTGGTGCAAGTCAGATAGGAATTTCAGGTAAACTATGATGCTTATACTTTTATGATGAATTCAGGCAGACCAAAATCATAAAATTCTCCTAGTGCTCAAGTATTATTTTTCTTAGTCTGTGGTAGAACAGTGATGCTGTGTGTTCCGCTTTTAATGATGTTTCACAGGCCTGTGGATCTGAAAGCTGGGAGATTTTTCCTCTGAGTGTAGCTTATGTCCAGTGCTGCAAACACTTTGGGCATCACTTGTCATCTGTTACCATCCTCTCTTTGCTGGGGCAGCTGGATGTCCACAGGGTGAAGGCATGAAGCTGACCTCATTTGGTTAGAGGTCAGAGTTGTTCCGTGCAGATGTCTGTCCCTGTCACTTCAGTCATCCTTCCTGCCTTTTTTAAAGCTTCTTTTACTTGTTATTCCAGTGTAAGAAAGTCTTGCACAAACAGCTGACCAGCCAGAGATTAAAATCTTCTTTGGCCTGAACCTTCAGTGTCTCCTGCTGGGTGCCACCTTCTCTGATGCCCTCTCTGATCCCATCAGCTGGAGATGAGATAGCTGTTTGAAAGCCAAGGGCACTTTCAAGGGCTTGCTGTTGGCTAAGAAATCCCTCTTGCTAAAAAACCCACACATTTTTGATGTGCAGATAAATTTTTCACAACTACAGCTCTCACAATGTTCAGCTTAGGAGCAGAGACCTTCCCCCCACTCTCCTGGCAGCATCCTACACCAGCAGCACTGATGACTGCAGGAAATGTGAAATATGCATTGAAATTACCCAGAATAATTTCAAGCAGAGCTTTCCTTACTAAAATGTATTTTTAAGATGGCTCCTCTGAGCTTTGTAGAGCTGCAGGAGGTGGTCAAGCTCTTTGCAGAGCTGCAGGAGGTGGTCAAGCAGAAGTTCAGGCCTTACCATGTGGGTTTTAGGAGCAGTGAGGGTGCACTTTGTGAGGAAGGTGCTACAGAGCAGCGAGCAGTTCCCTACTGAGCAGCAGGATTGTTTCTGATCAATGTGGAAATTCATGTCTGGGGAAAAAATTACTCCAAGTAGTTAATGAAAGATATCTGGTACTGAGGAGCTGTTCTACATAGGGCAAAACTGCCTGTAGGGTTTAAGTCTCAACTGACCCAAAGGGCAGAGGTATTTGGTAGCTATTGCTGGTCTTGCTGCTTCCTTCAAGTCCTCAAAGTTCCAGGTGTTTCCTGAGTTAATCATTGGAAATCTGGTCCTTTCTAACGCGTGTGATTTTCCCCTCAGGTTGCAGAGGGAAGAGGGGGATGGAGCCTGGTGCCCAGCTGGTTTGCTGGAGCCTGAAGATGTGCAGTTCCTGCAGATTGACCTGCACAAGCTGTTCTTCATCACCCTGGTGGGCACCCAGGGCCGGCACGCCCGTGCCACGGGCAAGGAGTTTGCGCGCGCCTACCGCATCGACTACAGCCGGAACGGGGAGCGCTGGATCTCCTGGAGGGACCGCCAGGGTGGCAGGGTGAGCTGGGGGAGCTGGGCCTGTGGGAAAGCTGCACTGTGTAAGGCACAGCCTCCACATCCTGCTCAGTGCATCGTACTTCATCCTGGCTCTCTGCTGGAGCAGTGTGTTCTGCCTCAGTTCTGTGCTTGCTGTGCATCATCTGGGCTCATCCAGCAGCGCTGCATCATTTGTGGTGTGGGGAGTGCTGGCATCAGCTGCACAAGGTGCATCATCTCCTTTGCTCCTCTCAGAAGATGGGAAGGAATCTCAGCTCTTCTACTGTGGAGCTGGTACAAGGGTGCTTTATTTCTGAGAGGGTGTTTGAAGTTTTCCTCCTTTGTCCCCTGACATGATTCCCCCAAATCAGGAAAACTGGGGCTCTTCACTACCTGACTGTTCATGTCCCAAATATCACATGGGTGTCCCTCTCTTAGACGCGTGTTTCTATATTGGAAGGTGCCAAGCAAATGCCTGCTTTGGGATTTAAAGTCAGAGGGGGTGGCAGGGAATCAAGTTGTTTCTGGGTGTCTGATAGCAGTGTTTGGTGTATGGATGTTGAGGAGGAAGGAGTTTAGAGACTAGGAAGTGTGCTGAGCCCACACACTCAGAGGCTTTCCAGCTCACCGCAGTTGTCTCATTCTGTCTTCAGACCTGAGCACAGAGCTCAGGGCTGTGTACTCATAAGCTTTTGTTAAACTTCCCCTGGGAAGGAATCCCCTGGGAATCTTACCTGCAGCTTGTCTGACCTGGTCACCCTGCCTCAGGCTGGCTTGTGGAGTCTGAAGACCTAAGCCAGGCTAGAGAGATACTGGGTGTGGTGATGTTTTCTTGCACTGAGGGTGCTTTGGAAGTCCCAGCAGGGTCTGCAGTGCAGTTTTGGTAACAGCTTTTATCTTGTTAATGATGTATTTGCTCACTCAGACCTTTGATTGCTGTTTGGCCATTACCATTATATTGCCCATCCCTCACATTTTGGTGTATGCTACAAAAGCTGTGTTTGTGGGATGGGAGGGGAAGTCAAAATAAACAGTGGAGTGTTCCCAGGACAGTGGTGAGGGGAAGGGTGAGGGTCCCTGCCCGGTCACTACACTGCAGTAGGATGGGGTGGCTGTTGTGATGCTGAACACCTCAGTCCAGGATGCTTTCTGTGCAGCACCAAACACTACAGCACCTCTGGAATTGTGTTGGCTTGTAGAGAAAGGACATCAGGACCCTCCACCAGGTAGTTGGTGATGAGGGCCAGCTCTGTAATGTGTTGCTGGAACCCTTGAAGGAAGGGTTTTCATCCAGTAACTGGAGCTCTCTGCAACACCCATTCACACCTTCACCCCCACCTGCCTCTCTCTTCTCCCTCACTGCTGCCTGGGGGGGCTGCAGTGGGCAGGAGGTGAAATGGCAGCACCCCTCACACCCCATCAGCCACAGGAGGAGCAGCAGTGTTGTGGTTGGTGGATGGGGAGCCCTGTAACTTCTCCAAAGCATCTTCTGAGGAAACAACTTTGAGCAGAGCAAAGAAAAAAAAAATCACACACTTGCCACAACCAGGTCTGCAAGGAAAGGCAGGATGGTCTCCTGTGTAGCCATTCCAGCGAGGTTTATTGCAGACTCACACCAAAGCAGTCCAGGATCGAAAGGGACCCACACTGAAGGGGACCAGCGACAAAAGACCAGAAACAACGTGGGGTCTTGGGTTAAGTAGGGTCAGGGCCCAATAGTCAGGAGCAGAGGGGATGTCCAAGGGCAGGGCAAAGGACAGTGACCTGTAGGAACTGGGGCCCATGACCTAGTGCAGCAGGGACCATGGGAGAGGCCTCTTGTGTCAGCCTAAGCTACAGGGAGAATAGGAACCCCCCTGGCAGGTTCTTCCAAGGCTCTGCAGCCTTCACACAGCAGCAGATTCAACCTGGGGCAGCTCCCTGGTCTCAGACAAGAGAACAGGAGCTCCACTCTGCAGCCCAACAGCACAACAGGGAGAAGTTGCTGCTAAGACTCTTTCTCCTCCAGGTGATCGAAGGCAACACGGACACCTACGATGTGGTGCTGCGGGACCTGCGGCCTCCCATCATCGCGCGCTTCGTGCGCCTGATCCCCGTCACCAGGGCAGCCATGACAGTCTGCATGAGGGTGGAGCTCTACGGCTGCATCTGGCACGGTGAGCACACCTGGCACCCCAAACAGCCCCTTCACAGCCCTGCCTGGGGCTCCCCTGCATCCCCACCTCTGCAGAGGCAGTCCCCAGCCCATGGGACAGCTTCTGTTGGTCCATGGCATGAATAAAAGGTCATGTGGACACAGGTGACAGGAGGCTGCTGCTGCTGTACTTCTGAGGTGTGTGGTCTTCTTTTTTAGATGGTTTGGCATCCTACAGCATCCCTGAAGGAGGGACAATAGCAGCTCCTGGTTTCCCCATCGTTTATCTGAATGACTCGACCTACGATGGCTACCAGGAGCGCAGGTGGGAGAAGTTGTCCTGTTCTCTCTGTGTCACTGTACAAATTCTTTCCTGCTTACCCTGTCACTGGTATCTTGTATCCCAAACACTTTTTCATGCTCGTAGGATGTTGGAAGATGCTGGGTGGCAACATCTTTATATATTAATATCTGATGGTTTCAAACTGGGCTGATACAGTAGAGCTTGGATATTCAAAAAACAAAGGTTTTTATGTACAGAGTAGGTGTTGCACGTAGCTGTCCAGCACTAACTTAGGAACCTGGGACTGCTGGGGAGTGTCAGAGAGTTGCAGATGTAGGCACAAAACCCAAAGTGCTAAGCCAGAACTCTTTGAAACTACTTAACTTCTAATGCACGTGCCTGACTGGCCTGGAATTAGGAATCTGCCTCTTCCAACTGTTAATCCTAGTTTGCAGTTCAAAGACACATATACCTGTGCTCTAGTGACAGGAGGGATCATCTGGGGTGGACTTGCAGAGCCAAGAACTTACAGAGGGGTTGGAATTGTGCCACACTGGCAGCTCCTACTCTGGAACAGTGCTAGAAAACTAAATGAGTGGCTCTGCACCCCCACATAGGAGTGAAATGAGGCAGGGTCCTAGCCAAGAGTCCAATCAGCCTTGGAAAGAACCAATTTCTCTTAATAGCAAAGTCAGAAATGATCCTGGTTAGACCTGGCTGTGGTTCATTAGTTGCCCATGGTCTCACTTTCCACTTTCCTGCCTTTCTATGCCTGCCTGCAGGACTTTCCCCACAGGTTCCCCCAGCACAGGATGGAGCAGTGTTCCTGCCATGCAGCTGCATGGTGAGCTCTGCTGGGAGAACAGTGGCATTTTCCAGAGTGTCTGTCTTTGTTCTCCAGAGGCTCTGCCTGTAGCTCAGCTTTGCTTGACACCAGTGCAAAAACTTCCAAGCTGGGAATGATGCTAAAATCCCAGCCCAAACAACATCAGGGTGGTGCTGCATAAGAACAGAGAACGAGTTCTTGTCCAGGATGGGTCAAGAATAGGAAAACTCATGCTTTCAACTTTTTCAGACAGTTTTTTCAGCTGGTACCCAACTGGTTCCAGTTGAAAGATGCATGTGGTTTTCCACTGGAGCTCTGGCTGACTGTTGGTTCTCCGTGGTCAGGCACCTGTATGGAGGGCTGGGCCAGCTCACGGATGGGGTGCTGGGGCTGGATGACTTCACCCAGAGCCATCAGTACCGTGTGTGGCCAGGCTATGACTACGTTGGCTGGAGGAACGAGAGCTTCAGCACGGGCGCTGTGGAAATGGAGTTCCAGTTTGACCGCCCACGGAACTTCACCTCCATGAAGGTAACTCAGCGTGGCCCCCCCCCCGCCCCAGGGGGACAGGCTTTGGGTCTGGGGGCTTCCAGGTTGCCCCTTTGGGGCATTGAATGGGTTGGAAGGGATCTTGAAGCTCATCTCGTTCCACCCTCTTCCACAGGCAGGGACACCTTCCACTAGACCAGGTTACTCCAAGCCCTGTCCAACCTGGCCTTGAGTACTCTTCCCAAAGCAGGAGGATACAGGAAGTGCCTGACAGCAGAATTTGAGCAGGAGATACCCCAAGTTTTCCAGTGTAGAAAGGTGAAGCAGGTGAGCAACTGCTTCTTCAGAGCTCAGACTCTCCTTCCAGTATTTGGCTTGAAGGAATAAAAAAGCAGACACCTGAAGCAGTGTCTAGGCAGCTGAGATGGATTTAAGATGTAGGATTTACTGACCCTTGAGGTAAAGGAATGTGGCTGTGCTTCCATTTTGACCAAACATTTCTCTGGATGCCTCAGCCTGCGCTTGTGCTGTGGGAAATTATTTATACACACAGGAAAAGCATGAGCTGAACTTTGAATCTGTAGTAAACAGCAAGATCTTTTTAAAAGGATTGGTGGCTTTTCTTGTAGAGATTTCAAATGAAGGAGAACCCACCACATCCTTAAGTAAATTGTTTTGGTGGTTACTTACTCTGGTTTTATTTTGTCTATTTTTAACTTGCAACCATTGGCTCTTTGCCTGCTTTTGCTGGCACAAATAAGAGTCCTGCCTTCTCAGAGATCTTCTGCTTCTAAACCATGATTAAACCACTCTCCTAATCTTTGCTTCAGTAAACTAAGTTGGCAGGACTTCTCAATACCTTCCTAGTGAGACCAAGGGTCGTTTTTGGAGCTGTGACCTAGTCCTTTCTTTCTTTGCTCATTACACTTTTGGAGGTACAGAATCTGGATCTGGGTGCAGGCTTTCCATCAAATTGCATAAAAGAATGGTACCAATTTCCTGCTTTTGGACGATTCCTCTTTGTTTGTGAATCTTGTGATGATATTAATCCTCCAAGCCAAGAGAGAGAGGAAGCCAGTGGTCATTAAGGCTTTGGGATCATGCTAAAAATCAGTTCCAAGTTATTAGTGTCCAGGATAAAAGTCCAGTGTGGAAAGCATCACTTAGATTTTGTCCCTGAGTTCACTACCCTGACATCAGTCAGTCCTTGAGATTATTTTAGGAAACTCCCTCCCTCCCATTTAGCTTATTTTATTGCTAGTGATTCTGCTGTCTCCCTCAGGTCATTGAGAAAAGTAGCAAATAATTTTGATTTAGGAATGCATTCCTCTTAGAAAAACAGAGAAGAATTTGTGCCTTAAAATTTGTAAGACTTACTAGTTGATCATATTTAATCAAATTAATATAATACACCAGCCCACACTATGCTAATTGGGGACAGATGCCTTCCAAAAATCTGTCTTGTAAACACAACCATCCTGATAAACCAAACACATCAGATCATAAAAACAGCTACTTCATCTAGCATCTAATTAAAAAGCTGTTCTGATTAGCATAAATTAATCTTCATTATTTATTGAACGTTGCCTCCTTCCACTTTGCATTTCTTTTGTACAGTCCAGGTGGTCTGTGGATAATTTTTGCATACTCTTACCTATTAGCTTTATCCCAGTCCTCTGAGCTTTCCCAGTATCCAAGAAAGTACTAAAAATAAATGTTAGCAACGTTGCAACTGCATTGCATAGGCTTGCATGCTGCAAAATTGGACTTTAGTAGGAGATGTTTGCAATAGAAAATGTGTCTGTATCAGTCCAGGATGGAAACCCATCCAACTTCTGTCCAATTATGGCACAAGTTGTATATTCTAGGCATCAGGCTTTCCTGCCTGGTTATGAATGACTTTCTCCCTATTGAATAATGTTGTCTAAGCTTCATCTGCTCCTAATTATATTCAAATACCCTCCTTTTGTCTTTTTGCTGCTCATCAGGCTGGTTGTCCTCATTAGTGCTTCACTGCTTTTTGCTGCAGGACCTGGCAGAGGCCAAGCAATTCATAGGATTCTAGGCTGTAGGTGGTTTGGAAACAGTTGCTGTCACAGTGGCAAATACTCACAGTCACTAGGAAATGATTCCTGGAGTTGCTGGGGAGGATAGGGCCACTGTGGATGTGAGAATGGGGCAGTCTGAAGGATACTGAAGACTTTGAGTCACCTTATTTCTTCTGGTCCCTGGTCAGTGGCCACAGTGCTGAGATAATTGTGGTCCTGAACTTCAGGTCTTTGTAACAGAACTCAACCTGATGCTGAGCCACCAAGAGCAGCTGATGGATGCAGGATTAGGTGAGGGTTTCCCTAAAACTCACATCCTTATTTGTCTTCAAGGTGTATGTCAGGGGACTATCTGCTTGGGTTTGTCCTGGTTTGTGGTTTTTGGAAGGAATTAGTTTAGACTGCAGCTGATAGAAGTTTCTCAATGTTAAGAAATTTGGGATACAATTCTCATCTAATGGCAGAGATCAATTGTGATATGTCATAGCTCGAGCTGGTGCCTCAAAAGAGGGACCAAGGAAGAAGAAATCCCTGGGACCCCTCATGCCAAGAGGGACAGAGGAAGAATCCAAGAGCGGTATTAGGGTCTGGGTTCTCCATGCTCTTCATTGCTTCACTGACTCATTACCAAATGGCTGCTGTGTCATTGTTTCCACACTGAGAGTGGTTTCTGTGAGGGTTTTGGTGGCTTCACTAGTTCATTTTTTTAACATGGTTGTTACAGTTCACAGACCACAATCTATTGGCTGTCCACTCCAGCTATTGATCTTTGAGTAATATTTAAGCTGCAGCTTTGTCTATTCTAACTATTATTAATGGTCAGATTGTTACATACAAGTTTCAGTACAATCCATCTTTACTATTATTAACAAACAGATTATTAGCTCCAGGGTTCACTCTAATCCATCTTTGACTTGCAGAACAGAGCCATGTAGTTCAGATAAAGTTCAGCTTGTGGCCTAAGAATTCCAGCTACTTATGTCAAGCAATTCAAATAGTACCAAAGTTTTAACACTAAGAGTTTAGGTGTGTTTTTTCTTTCCCTTCTTAGGTTAAAGGTTCAAAAAGAATTGGTCTGCAAGGCTTTAGATTAGTACAGGGTTTGCTTCATTGATTTTTATATGGGCCTTTTGAAGAGCCTGCCACAATCTGGTCATTAATGTAGCTTTTGCAGGTAAAATTCAGAGCTGTTTCAGAATAACTTTTTGCTCAGTGTTCTCATTGCACACTGGAAGAAGTCACTCATTCTGCATTCATACAGGGAGATACTGGGAATGGAACATTTTTGTGAATGGAACATCCTTGAGGCTTGATTTAGGTGCCAGTAAATCTCCTCTCTGATGGATGCATTCTCCTCTTCCCAGGTGCACTGCAACAACATGTTTTCCAAGGGGGTGAAGATCTTCCAGAGGGTGGAGTGTCTGTTCAAACCCCGCCTGATCGCAGACTGGGAGCCCGAGCCTGTGGGGGTGGCCACGGTCCTGGATGACAAAAACCCCAGTGCCAGGTTTGTGACTGTGCCCCTGCAGCAGCGCGTGGGCAAGGCCATCCTGTGCCGCTTCTACTTTGCTGACACCTGGATGATGATGAGTGAGATTTCCTTCCAGTCAGGTGAGTGCTCCTGCAGTCAGGCAGACCTGGAGAAGCACAGGGAGCAGAAGAGCTGGGGTGGGAGTGCAGGATGTGTGGGGTTGACAGGGGAGTGGCACTGTGGGCTGTCCAGTGTGAAGGAAGATCTTGTACAGGCACTGGAAGGGCAATGAAGGGGCTGAAAGATCCAGTGGATGCTTTCCAGGCTGATACTAGTGCACGTGAGCAGGAGCACAACCAGGGCAACCAAACATTGGACTGTAGAGCAGTTGTTCTTTTTGAAACAGAATCACAGAATATCCTGGAAGTGACCCACCAGGATCATCCAGCCCAGCCCCTGTCCCTGCACAGCCCCCCCAACACTCCCAGCCTGTGCATCCCTGGGATATCCAAAGGCTCCTGGAGCTCTGGCAGCCTTGGGGCCGTGCCCATTCCCTGGGCAGTGCCCAGCACCCTCTGGGGGAAGAACCTTGCCCTGAGCTGCAGCCTGAGCCTGACACAGCTCCAGCTGTTTCCTCTCACTGGTCGCCAGAGTGAAGAGATAGTACCTGCCTCCACTTCCCCAGCTGCCTGCTGGCTATGACATGGATTTTTGATTCTCTTTTCCAAGTATTTTGTTAGGACTAATTCAAGTATACCTAGAGATGATGAGATCAAATTTAGCACATTATTAAAAAATAGAGGCTGCTTTTTTCCTTAAGTCTTAATTATGATGTAAAAGTCAATGCCATGAGGTGCTTTAAAGGGCTCTGGAGGGAAAAACACAAAAGTCTTGGAGAAAACCACCAGGACTGACAGAGAAAGGTGTGGCTGTATCTTTCTACTCCAAAGTCTCTAATCAACTGTAGTGAGAGTACATTCCTGAGGGAGGAATTCCTTGGGTGCTGCTGGTTGCTTACCTTGCAGACAGCAGCCCTTCCTGTTCCTGATCTGCTGCCTGAACACCAGCCCCCTCCTGCTGGGGTTGGGATTGCTGGGATTGTGGCAGGAGCAGGGAGGTTTTGTTGTGCTGACACACTTTTTTTTGTTCCACAGACATGGAGAGCGTGAGTCCCAGTTTCGTTACGGTAGCCACAAGCACCACGGATCTCCTGGAAATGGAACACAACGCTACTGAGGGCACCTGGGGTAAGGAGTTCTGTCCTTTGGCTATGCCAAGAGCTCAGGTGTTGGGGAATTTCACAGGAACATCCCAATTATCATGCTCTTTCCCTCCATTTCTGGAGATCTGGGGATGGCCTGATCAGTGCCTCGTGCACAGAGCAGCATGTGAGTCCCCTGAGCCTCAGCTGGCCAGGACTGCCTCAGAACATGGGCTGGAGACTTATGTGGAGCCAGTGAAACTCTGAGCACTGTCTGCTCTAGGATGGATCCACTGCAGGAATCTGTTCTGCTCACAGCAGTCTTTGATTGCAGAAGTTCTCTGCACAGTTCTTAGCTCTTTGAGCCTCCAAAATGGGAATTTCTGGTAGGAGCAAAATGTGAACACAGCTGGTGTTAATGTTCAGCAAGCTGCCCAAGACCTTTTCTCTACCAAACTGTAGGAAGTTCACTGGCACAGACAACCTCTGGTCCTTTAACCCCAGATTCTCCTTCTTTGTGATTGCAGGAACCACATCTTCTGTAACCAGCACCTGGATAGGGGAGAAAGCAGATGACTCCAACACCTCCATCCTTGTGGGCTGCCTTGTGGCTATTATTCTGCTTCTCCTGATGATTATAATCATCATTCTTTGGAAGCAATATGTTCAGAAAAGGCTGGAAAAGGTAATACAGTGGGGCTATTTTACAGACACGAGTTCAGAACTAATCATTAACCCTAATGAGCTCAGAGCTGTGTGAAAAGCACAGGGTTTCCACAGCTCCATGGAGTAGCTAAAGCTGCTCTCACAGCAGGGGAGGATGCCAGCCCTCTCCAAGATATTACTGGAAGTTGCTGTGGTTGCAGCCAAAGCATTACTTAACAGCTGAGCATTGCCTCAGTGTTTTGTTTGGGTTTTTTTTTCCCTCTCCTCTGCAGGCCCCACGTCGAATCCTGGAGGAGGATGCCACTGTTCGCCTCTCCTTCTACAGCTACACCATTGCAAATAACCAGACCCAGATCCACCAGTCAAATCCCACCTATGAACGTGCTTTCCCACTGGATTTGGAATATCACCAGCCAGCTACACTGCTCCAAAAGCTTCCAGAGCTCTCCCAAAGTGCAGAGGATTCAGGTAGCATCATCAGTCTCTGGAAGCTTCATGTTTCTTTTATTATTTCTGTCAGATTGTAAAATGTGCCACTTGCCAGTGTCTAAGTTGCCGTCTTTGACTCCTGTGCAATGCAATAACCCAGGGAGCTCAGGCAGTATTGTGGAATGCTGGCACTTCTTGGCATGGAACTGTGACAGCTGGAGCAGCAGTCCCACTAGAGGGTGGTGGCCTTTTATTGTTTTATTTGAAGATTGTTTATGTATTACCCAGGTCATCTTCTAGCAGCTGGTTTGGGCAGTCAGAGCAATCACACATCGTTTGTGGAGATGCTGCCTGCAGCACTCCTGGGGGAAGACCTTTAACACCTTTTTCTGCAGCCAGGGCTCTTTGAAATTCCTGTAGAAACACCAGAAGGAAATAGAGGAGGGAATTGTCCTTGGTGTCCTGGCTTCCAGCCCCCAGGAAGCTTTTGGACCCACACAGAAGGGAATGTTTCCAACAGTGTTTTGTACTCAGTGAAGGCTGTGCTCATCAGTGAATGGAAGGGCAGTGCTGCATTCCTCACACTGACAAGTTGCTAAGATCCAGCATTATTCTACACAGGGAGACTGATTGGATTGAGCCAGGGTGTGAATTTGAAACAGGACAAATGTTCTGTGTAATACTGACCCTACAGGGAGTTAATTCTAAAGCATTATCCCATATTTATGTGAATAAGCTGTAAGAGGGAGAGGATTTGCTACCACAGGACATGGGAAATGGAAGGCTTGATCAGTTCTTGTTGCAGGAGGGAATCCAGAGCAAGTTTGACTTTGAAAACAACATCCCTGTGTCAGGTAATGGGAACTGATTGTACTTAGGATGAATCAGGACCAGAAAATCACTTCAGACTCACCTCCCTGTCTGGGCAAGACCTGTAGCTCTCCTGGCTGGCTAGAACAGGCTGTGTTGAGCAGGAATTTGCTGGCAGCTCACACGTATTATTCTGGTTAAAACTGAGCAGTGTCTCCTCTGTAGGTGTCCCTCAGTACAAGGTAGCAGGTGGCCAAATTCCCAGAGCTGTGGGGTTGGGAGGAGTGGAAACTGGGACATACTGGTTCTGAGGGAGTGAGTGTGTGACTCTCCTGTCCTTGGCTCCCTTAGTGTGCAGTGGGGACTACGCTGAGCCCGACCTGACCAAGTCCACCCCTCACCAAGGCTTCCAGAACAATGTCCCCCACTACGCCGAGACGGACATCGTGCACCTGCAGGGGGTAACTGGCAACAACATGTATGCAGTGCCAGCCCTGACCGTGGACTCCCTCACCAAGAAGGACATCTCTGTGGGGGAATTCCCCCGGCAGCAGCTGCGGCTCAAGGAGAAGCTGGGGGAAGGACAGTTTGGAGAGGTACGGCCATTCTTTGCTGCTTGTCCTCCAGCAGGAAAAGAGGAATCTTCTGAGGTGTTGCTCAGTGGGACTGAGGGTTCTGCATTCCAGAAATTAAATTCCAGAAATAACTAAAAAAAGTTTTAGTTAAAATGTGTGTTTGCTCTTGGGGAAAGCTGATATCCCCCAGGCTAAGCCCCTGAGCCTTGTGCAGCTGGGAGGCTCAGACCCACTGGGGTCTTTATCAATAGGTGAACTTGCAAACTTCTTGTTTGCTATCTATATCTCTGTTAATTCCCACCTAGGGCTGGGAATTCAGACTTTCACATCTTCCATGGATATCTCAAATGTGACGGCTGTCACCCACCTTTAGACATGTGGGTTTGGAAACTCTCCACAGTCCAGCTAACACCAATCCTAGCTGCTAAAACAGCTTTCCTAGTCCCAGAGGGAGGTTCTGCACACTGACCCAAGCAAAGACAGACATTTCCCAAGCACTGTGGCACCCTCATATTTTCTGGCATTGCTGCTTGCTCAAGCCCCAGTTTGTCAGCAGCCTCAGGCAGAATGATGCACACATCTGTAATCTGCCAAGCTTTCCCTTTGCTCCTTGAGCTCCTTTCAAGCTGTCAACGTTTTCACCTCGCCTTTTCTTCTCTCCCTGCTTCATTTTCACACCATCTGTAGCTCCATCCTGAGCAGGTCTTTCCCTCTCCCTCTCTCAATTTTCCACTGTCTTTTTTCTTCCCAACTTTTGTTCACTCACAGCCTTAAATTCTGCTTCTCTATTACATTTTGGCAAGCACAGCCCTTCGCTGACTGCTTCCTGCTCTGGGATGTGCCCATCTCTGTGGTTCCTCCATTTTGACACCCCACCTTCCCAATCCCAGCCCCTTTCCTGTCCCCTCAATTCTTTCTGGCTCACTGTTTTCTGGGGAGGTGCTGACATCTCCAGCCTCCTCACCTGGCTGTCAGTGCAGCTTTTTCTGCTGTTGCCTACATCCTGCTCTGTGCCTCAGAAGTAGGACAGAGAGGATTTTCTCATTGGTTTTACTTCTGGTTTCTTGTTTCCTCTCCTGCTGTCCTAATAACTGTAATAACTCGTCCTCTGTGTTGACTGGAGATGGCCCTCCCATCTCCATTTTCCTTGAGGTTGGATTCAGAGCCTGTTCCCTTCCCTGTATCACAGGCTCTTCTGCAAATGTGCTGCACCACATTTTCCTGTCTCTCTTTCTCACCTCCTTAGTATTTCCCAAACTGGCCATCACGTGCTCTGCTCCACTGCTCTGGCCCTGTGGAGACACTGCTCTGTGTGCTCCTAGCAACAGGACTCATTGCTTCTTTCAGGTCTCCACTTATCCTTCCTTTCAGTCTTTTGTCCTCCCTGCTCCCAAGGAAGCACCACCAGCCCTCCCTGGTGACACATCACCTCAGAATTACCTGTGCTTAGTCCTGTGCCTCTTCCCCATCCCAGGTCTCATGACTGTACCTTCCCCACAGCAGATTCATTCTCTGTGGGACTGCAGCAGCATCCTTTGTACCTTTGTTCCTGTTCTGCAGGTTTGTCCCATTTTCTCTGCTGTCTCATTTTCCCCCTCACCATGCTTGTGACATAAGTTCTTGCTGCTCTCTTCATACAAGATTCATTATGCTCCCATTACATTCCCCTCACTGCTGCAGGTTTTTGACTGAAACATCCAGTCTGCTCCTCTTTTCCAGTCCCTTTTCCTATCCACAACCTCAGATCTGTCTGCTTTCCCCACCCAATTCTCCATTTGGATGCACGTTCTGGTAACTTCTTAAGCAAGTGTCTTGTCACCCCTTCTTGCACAACCCTGGCACTAATTTCATATCATTGATCATTAATTTATTGGAAGAAATTTGGAATTGTGTTTAGTCATTAGAGTATTTATCTATTTATCTCTGGGTATATGTACAGGTGAGGTGTTCATATCAGGGACATATATGCACACATTCTTCTCCTTTTTTTCCCTCTGGAATTTGAGGATTTTGGAAAACTGGCTGTAATTCTTGGATGCTCCCCAGTGAAGTCTGAGCAATGCCTCAGGCCAGGCCATGGGGTGATGATTCTGGGGTTGTGTGAGGTGCTTTAGTGCAGAGCAGACACATCCAGGCTTCCTGAACACCCCCAGTGGGTGCTGGGTGAACTGGGCTGCCCCATGCTGCTGCCCCAGTGCAGTAAACCCAGTGTGCTGGGCACTTGTCTGGCTTTGATCCCTCTGTGCTCCTGTGTCATGGGCTACGTCCTGGATGTGTTATGTCAGGATCTAAGGCCAATCCTTGGGTCATTTCTGATCACAGCTGTGTCACCTTCAGCAGATCATTCACTTGTTCATTCTGTCAGCAGTCACCAGCCAGTGACCTGGGTGTGATGTTGTTTTCCTCTGGTTTTCTGCCTGTGTGTGCTCTTATAGCTGCCTCTGCCTTCTGCCCTGCAGGTGCACCTCTGTGAAGCTGATGGCCTGCTGGAATTCCTGGGAGTCTCATCCTCAGAATTCACTCACCAGCCGGTTCTTGTGGCAGTGAAAATGCTGAGATCAGATGTCAACAAAACAGCCAGGTAAGTGCACCTGCAGTGCCAACCAGCTGGGGAGGAAAGCAGATGCTCCCCAAGCACAGGGTAACCCTGGGGACTGCTGTGGGAGTGTCTTGTATCTGTGGTGTATATTCCATGTGCTCAGGGAAGGAGCAGGACACAGCAGGGAGTGGAGGGTAGGGGAAGCTGGAATGTCAGCCTGAAATGTTGCATAAATCCTGTTTGCTGGGAGAGATCAGTGCTGAACACGAGCTCAGAACCAGTTCCACACTTGTGTGTGCAAAGTGTAAATTACCCTGAACTGAGAACACACCACTTCTGCTGTCCTCAGACAAAGGAACAGTTCAGGATTCAAAGGTGTTTTCTGTTTTAAAAGGAATGATTTCCTGAAAGAGATCAAGATCATGTCCCGGCTGAAGAACCCGAACATCATCCGGCTGCTGGGCGTGTGCGTGCGGGATGACCCCCTGTGCATGATAACAGAGTACATGGAGAATGGAGACCTCAACCAGTTCCTGTCACAGAGGGAGATCTACAGCAAATTTGCCATTTCAAACAACATCCCCTGTGTCACGTAAGAGAAGCTGCCTGTCGTATTGGGATAAATCAGAGTACAGAACTGCCAGTTTTATCTGCTGTGCCTTCCCAGCAGGGACCTTCCTGCAGCCTGGCCATTGCCATGGCACATGGATGTCAGTGCTGCTTGGTGTGGGGTTGTTCCTGGGGCCTCTGGAGGTCTGTGTACCCATGGAGTGTCCCTGACAGAGCTGTTGTGGTCACAGAGACCATCTTAGATGTATTTATGGAGGTGACCATCTCTTTATTTTAGTTGGCTTGCATCAAATATTTCATTGATATGAAAATCAGTTGCATTACAGCAAGAGTTTTGGGATGAAAATCAAGAACGTCTCTTGGACTTTTAAGAAGGTTTATATGATCTCTGGTGTCCAAACAGCATTGCATGAGAGGAGCTGAGTGTGGAGCTTCAGTAAGGAGAAGATTTCATCAGCCGACAGTTGGAGAATATTTGGCAAAGAAAACTACTTTTTGTCAGTAGTGGCACTTGTCTCCCTCCTCAGTGGAAGGATTAAATCTGCCATAAAGGCATCTCTGCTACTGCAGAAATGCTTTCCTCAGAGGAGAGTCATGTAGGACTAATATATTCTGCTTGATAAGGAGTCCTGCACTGACCAGGAGCTGCAACATTGCTGAGCCTTTGGTGTGTTCCTCCCCAAAGGATTACTTGGGTTTGTGGTTCAGGGACAAGGCAGGCAAGTAGAGCCAGCTCTGATGTGCTGGACAGGAGGTGGCTGGGTCTTACCATGGCCAGACAACACCAGCCTGCTGCCAGGACCTGTCAGTGGTCCTGTCAGGAGTGTTAACCTGGTCAACACCAGCCCACAGTGAGGACATTCCAGGAGCTGTAGGGAGAAAGAGGATTTGCATCTGAGTAGAAATAGATTCCAGCTCTCTCCAGTCTCCTGCCCTTTCTGCCCATCTGAAACCTCATTCGCCTTTAGACTTTTGGCTTTTTTTCCTGGCCAAAGCCTCAAAATGTTCGTTCTTTGTCTCCACTTCTCATCTGACTTCAGCACTGTCACTCACAGTGTTCTTCCTTGCTTTCCATTACTTGGCCCTACCTCTAGTTTTTCATTGCCTCCCACTGACCCTTCAGCCTCTTCTTTTGTCCTTCCCAGGCAGAGAGTGTCACACAGAGGCAGCTCTGAAGGGTTTGTGTCCTGGCAGTGACAGGAATGCTCCTGCCTGAGGAGCAGCTTGGCTCTGCTGGTGCCTGATGGACATAACAAGGTCCAGCCACTCCACCTCTCTGCCCAACCCAGGATTTGGTGCACCAGAGGTGGTGACCAGCCCTTCCATGCACAGGGAGCACGCATTCTTAAGTCCTCATGGCTCTTTGGTATTTGAAATGCATCTCTCTGCTGTCTCTGGCTGTCAGAGTCATTTAGGTTGGAAAGCCTCCTAAGATCATTGATGTTCTCCCAGCACTGCCAAGGTCACCATGTCCCAAAAGTGCCACATCTGCATGGCTTCTAAATCCCTCCAGGAACAGTGAGTCCAGCACTGCCCTGGGCAGCCTGTGCTAAGACCTGGCAACATTTTGGTGAAGAAATTCTCCCCAGTATCCCATGTGTACCTCCCAATTTCCAGCCTGAGTCCGTTCCCTCCCCTCCTGTCCCTGTTCCCTGGGAGCACAGCCTGACCCCCCGGCTGTCCCCTCCTGGCAGGGAGTTGTGCAGAGCCACAAGGGCCCCCCTGAGCCTCCTTTGCTCCAGGTTGAGCCCCTTTTCCAGCTTCTTCTCCATCAGCTTTGCTGCTCTTCCAAAGGCAGCTCTGCTCCTGTGCCCTGAGGCACCACAATGACTCTGTTGAGAAGTCTGTCCCATCCAGTCCCATCCTATCCTGTCCCCTCTGCTCCTGGAGCTGCCTGTGTGGAGCCTTGGGAACGACCTGAGCAGGGGGGCAGGAACCAAGAGGAAGCTGCTGATGGGACCCTGCCAGGGTTTAGGTGGGACAGGAAAGATGGGGCTGCTCAGATGGAGAGATCAGCTCCAGGCAGGGAGGGAGCCACGGCTGAGCAAGGGAAGGGAAAACCTGGGATCCTGGAGACTGTGCCCATTCCTGTGCCACAGGCCAACAGCCAGGTTAGCAGGGTACAGGTGAGTGGAAGAGTTACTGCCGTGGAGCCTATAAAAAGTAGGAAGAGGGACTTTTTATAGAGACAGGCTAGGGAGACTGGTTGTATACTGCTGGAGGACAAGGTTAGGTTAGGTTTTAGAAAGAAAGTCTTTACTCAGAGGATGGTGAGGCCCTGGCACAGGTTGCCCAAAGAAGCTGTGGCTGCCCCATCCCTGGAAGTGTCTAAAGCCAGGCTGGAAGGGTCTTGGAGCGACCTGGGAGAGTGGAAAGTGTCCCTGCCCATGGCAGGGGTGGAATGAAATGATCTTTAAAGTCCCTTCCAGCTTAAACCATTCCATGATTCTGTGATAGCCTCCTTTTTCTTTGTGTTCTGGTGGAAAAGACCTGTTTTTCTGACCTTTACTGAAAAAATACAAACTCTGAGCAGTTTATCAGCTGTGTTCTGATGAATACTTGATTGTGTGAAGCATTTGAGCATCAGCAGTGGGGGACAGGCTGAGCAGCACAGAGCAATAGTGTGGGAAGAATGCTGAGTCTGATGGTCCAAATTCTGTCTGTGTATCCTGCAGCTTTATTAATCCTATCTTCATTTAGCTAATGGAGGAATTAAAATTAAATTAGATGGAAAATGCATCTGTTTCTATTTTCAGTAATGTTTAGCATATTTAAAACCAAGTCAACTCTCTTTAATGTGAAGTGACACACTTATGTTAATATAAGCATTCAATAGTGGTGTTGTTTGAAATACCAGGCTAAGTGGTTTTTAAGATATGAGATTCTGAGCTTATTTTTTCGTGTCTCTCTGCAAAAAGTTGGTGCTTTGATGCATAAACTCTTTGAACATCTCAAGATTAATGTTTGATATTGAAAAAAAAGAGAAATCTAAAGGATTTGAAGGTTGTGAAGGCCTGAATTTCAGGGACAGCCTGTCTGTTCCTGCTTAGTCAGCTCAGGATCTTGGCTGTTCATGCCCTGGAATGAGACAGTTTAATTCCACTGTTATGGCAGAAAATGAAACAGCAGGTCACTAACACATCAAATACAATGAAGTCTCGAGTGTGGGGGAACTCCACTGATTTTTCTTTGTTTTATTTTCCTTCACTGCAGCCACTCCAACCTGCTGTACATGGCCACCCAGATTGCCTCGGGGATGAAGTACTTGGCATCCCTGAACTTTGTGCACAGGGATCTGGCAACTCGCAACTGCCTGGTGGGGAACAACTACACCATCAAGATTGCAGACTTTGGCATGAGCAGGAACCTTTACAGTGGGGATTACTACAGGATCCAGGGCAGAGCTGTGCTGCCCATCCGTTGGATGGCCTGGGAGAGCATCCTGCTGGTAGGCACTGCACAAAGCCTCTCTCTCTTCCTCCCTCTGATCTTCACTGTGCCCCTGAAGCAGTGACCCAGCAGTGTGCCAGCCAACCACCACCATGGGGTTGTGTTGGACACAACTCATATCCTGGGAAAGGAGCAGGCCCTTGGAAATACATATCAGGGAATGGTTTGGGTTGGAAGGACCTTAAATCTCATCCAGTTCCACCCCTGCCATGAGCAGGGACACCTCCCATTGTCCCAGGCTGCTCCCAGCCCCAATGTCCAGCCTGGTCTTGGACACTGTCAGGGATCCAGGGGCAGCCCCAGCTGCTCTGGACACCCTGTGCCAGGGCCTGCCCACTCTCTCAGGGAAGGATTTCCTCCCAATATCCCATCTAACTCTGCCCTCTGGCAGTGGGAAGCCATTCCCTGTGTCCTGGTACTCCAGACCCCTGTAAATTCTCTCTCCATGTTTCTTGCCAGGCCCTTCAGGCTCTGGAAGGCTACAATGAACAATCCCAGCTCTCCCGGCCTTTCTTCCCAGCAGAGCTGCTCCACCCCTCTGATCCCCCTGGTGCCTCCTCTGGACTCTCCAGCAGCTCCAGCTCCTCCCTGTGCTGTGCCAGGGCTGGGGCAGCTCTGCAGGGGGGTCTCACCTGAGCACAGGGGCAGAATCCCCCCTGCCCTGCTGCCCACACTGGGGGTTCAGGGCTGGGCAGGTCCAGCTCTCACCCACAGCACCCCCAGCTCCCTCTCCCAGGGCTGCTCCCTCTGCTCAGCCCAGCCTGGATTGATCCCAGGGTTCTCCTGACCCAGGGGCAGCTCCAGCCCTCAGCCTGGTGAAAGCTCAAGAGGTTCCTGTGGGTCACTGCTCGAGCTTGTCCAGGTCCCTCTGGACAGCATCACATCCCTCAGGCCTCATCTGGGCATGAATGCCTGGCATTCCTGCTGGAATTTTAAGGAAATTGCCTTTCTCTGCTCTTTCCCCCAACTGGGAAGCTGAGAGGGGCAGAGACAAAACTTCCTGAGTTTCAAGTGCCAGGTCTGGTTTGAGTTTGTGGGGTTTTTTCACATTTAAGGGTCCTGCTGTCTCCCCTTAGGAGATTGTTTCCCAGCCCAAATACATCCAGTCTGGAGGATATTTAACCAATTTTTTTTTTTCTTGTAGTAGTTGGTGAGTTACTTTCTTACAACATGCTCTCCAGGTATCCAGAAAAATCGTAGTTACCTCTGCTACGCAGGCTGCCAGGCCCAAGCTCTCTGAAATCCACCCTCTTTTTCTGGTTACAGCTGCATCTAAACCATAAATCACTCCCATCTTCCCTGTGTGAACATCTTCCAAACCTTGCCAGACTGCAAGGCTTGCCAGATAAGCCTGGGTGAAGTGGGGCTGGGTTGTTTTCTGCCCAAACAGGCCCTCCAGCCCCTCAAGTGTTTTGTGTTATTTTGTGAGCAATCTTCTTTTTACTTCTCGAGGAACACATTGTTCCAAACACAGCGAGTTTGGGCACATTTTTTGAAGACAGAAAACAGGGACAGCAAGAAGATTGTCACTGACTTCTTACATGTGCAAAAATCAAAATTATCTTGGGCCTTTCTCTAAGAGTCTGGAGTCTGCTCTGACTCTGCTTTCATCCTAAGGGCTTTGCTTCCCTTTCAAAGGCTTTTCTGTGAGCTCTGCTGGTTTGGGTGGAGGTAGCCAGTGACTATCCCCCTTCCCTCGGTTTATTTTATTCTGCTCTCAGGCAGGGACAGAAGTCTCTAGCCTTCTCTGGGACCTGCTCCCTGTTACAAAGCTTTGCCCCTGTGAAAACTGCACCTTCTTAGGGCGTGTGGGACCCCCCAGGTGCTACTGCTGCCCTACAAGCAGCCCTGTCATCCCTGTGTGTGTGGCTGGGAGCTGCTCACCTGCTATGCTGACTCTGTCTGGAGCATTTCCCCAGGTGCACCCTGGTGTTGAGCTGCACAGGGTGCAGACTGAAAGGGTTTTTCTGAAAGGGCTGAGCACATCCTCTCTGTCCACAGGGCAAGTTCACCACAGCCAGCGACGTGTGGGCGTTCGGGGTGACCCTGTGGGAGATGTTTGTGCTGTGCAAGGAGCAGCCCTACAGCCTCCTCACGGACGAGCAGGTCATCGAGAACACGGGGGAGTTCTTCCGGAGCCAGGGCAGGCAGGTAAGGAATGCAGCAGGCTCCTCCTTCCCTCAGCCACTCCCAGCCAGGAGGGTGTTCCCAGGGTCTCCCTGCTGCCCTCACCTCATCTGCAGCAGTCTCTGCTTCTACTCAGCTCACCTGGGTCCTGCCTCTCCTCCCCCTTTTCTGGGCTCACTGCACTAGTTTTCCTCTTGGAGTCCCACTGGAAGGATCTCTTGGCCCTGTCCTGCTTATTTCCTGCTCTAAACCACTTCACTCTGCCCTGTCTCCAGCTTTTCCAGGCTCTCCCACACAATCCTCTCACTCCTTTCCTCTGTCAGCACTCTCCCACCAGCACTGCCTCTGAAAGATGAGGAAGCAGGAGGGACTTGTGGTGGGAAGGAGCAGTTGTTAATTCCCAGGAGATTAGATTCTCCCTTCGGTATCTCCACACATGCCAAGAAGCCTTTGAACATCTCCAGCTGCTGAAGGGCTTCTGTGTTGTTTGTCCCCACTGCTGCTGCCCTCAATAGACACCAGTGATGGTGCAGGACACTCCATCTCCTCAGTACCCAAAGCTGTGGAGTACCAGTTCAGAACACTTCTCCCCAAAACTCACCATTAGCACCAGAGAATTAAGGGAAATAAAATGAAGAGGTCTTTACTCACCATCTCCTAAATACTAATGATTAGCTAAGAGCCTAAAAGAAGTGAGATTAAAAAATGAGAGGGAGAAATAAAATCATTCTGCCAAGCTGTGCTGTAGATAAGCTCTAAAAAGTGTTTTTTCTGTCTCTGCTAACAAGCTGTCACGATGCTTAGAAAGCCTCATGGGTTGTCTACGGTGAGTTGAAAGTATTTGGACTTTATTGTGGTAAATATGGTTTTGGTTTGTGTTTTGCTGCCTCTTGGAAGACAAATCCCTCAGGAGCATTCATATTTTCTGGGGGACAAAGGCCTGTTTTGTGAGCAGTTCATCAGACAAGTTGGCAAAGTGTCCATGGTGCTGTTTGAGAGACTCCACTGCCAGACTGGGGCTGGAGGGATTCCAAACACTGCATGGTGGCTGTGTCTTGTAAACCTGGAATGAACCTGTCTTTTGGTGTTACTTTAGTACAGGTTCAGTTCTTTTGTGACAACCCCACTGAAATACTGTGACTCTCTTCCTTCCAGATCTATCTCTCCCAGACTCCTCTGTGTCCTAACCCTGTGTTTGACCTGATGCTGAAATGCTGGAGCAGGGATATCAAAGATCGTCCCACTTTTGATGTGATCCACCAGTTCCTGCTAGAACAAATGGAATCAAACATTTGACTCCAGGAAAGAGGCAAACTGTTGAGAACAGAGTGACTTTGGGGTCTCTTTGCCTGTCCTTCACAGTCAGGCCACCTCGCTCCCCTCCCTGACTGGGCCCCATTTCAGCTGGGATGTCCATGGCAGCTGCTCATTCTCTTGGCCATGGTCTGACACACAGGACCAGAGGATCTCATTTGGTTGAAAAATCATCTCCTCTTCTGAATCATTTCCTGGGAATACTGTGAGAGGGGTTTTATTGGATACCCATACCTTTGGGCAAAAGGAATGAGTGAAACTTGGAGGGGCTTGGAGCTCTCTCCTGGCTGGAAGAGAAGGCGCCGGTCGGTGAGAGTGCTGCCACTCGAGAACAGGTTTCTGGAAGGAAAGACTGCAGCCTTCTAGAGCTATTCCATGGAATCTGATGGAAGTCTTGTGCACATGAACAAGTGTTTCTGTGTGCTCTTGCTACAGACAATGGTGAGAGGCCAGAAACATCTGGAGCTGGGAAATGGTTTAATGGACTTGGGGACTGACGGAGCATTTAGGAACCCTTTGGGAGTGACACTGCCAGGGTCCACAGAAGATGCTGAAACAAGAGTCCAAGATGATGTTCTGTTTTCCTGTGGTTGTTAAGCACTGCTTTGGTTATATATGTGCGTTTTCCCCACACTGGATTTTTTTTGTTTTCTAGAAAAAATGATTTTTAAAATGAATGTTAAAGGTCATAGGGAGATCACTGTGTTAGAAGGTCTCCCTCTGACCTACAAATTAAGGTTAGGGTAGGGAGTTTGTATTGAGAAGTAGCTGATACTGTACTACTGTCACTATGTAGATTTATTAACCTAATGAACTTGTAGCCACAATGGACTGATGTGCAATTAATCCTGTATAATTACCCATCAATATGAGATCTCTAAATCAATGCTGTTACGTCTGAGAGGGAACTTAGATTTGGTGGAACGGGATGGCTGAGACCAGAACCCTCTTTGTCACTTGTCACAGCTCCCACCAGAGGGACAGGAGGAGCACACAGGGTCACACCTGTGTGTCTGGAGCCAGAGGTTCCTCTCCAGGTGTGCAGCAGGTTGGTGCCATGGCCAGGCAGGGGCAGCTCAGGCCAGGCTCTGTCACTGCTGTGCCACAGAGGCTCCAGGGCTGGGCTGGCACGTCCCCTGTTGTGGCCTGTCCTTTATCTCAGTGCGGGGCCAGTTACTCACTGAACTTGGGGTTGCTTTTTGTGTGTCCTGTCACAAACAGCTCATTCTCTGGAGGGTTTTAGAGAGCTCTAAAACTCATTTGGAGTGAGTTAGACAATTCAGTGTTTCTATAATAAATCCATTGTGGATTTACCAGGTGCCTGGGGAATACTCTGCTATTCCCTCTCTAATCATTTAGCAAGAAACTTAGGACCAAACCAGATATTTCATAAGCTGGGAGAAGATGAAAGCTCAGCACTTGGCTTTGTTTTTTTTTAAAGTAGAATCCAGCATAAAATGTATTTCCAGTAAAGATTATAAAGATAATTTTCATCTTAGCCACAAGCATAGATGACTGGCTGGCTGTGCTGCGAGAGGGCACTGCTGAGAGGGGAATGTCTGAGTGGTGACAACACAGGGAGAATTGTGCTAAAAGAAAAACCCTGCTTCTGAATGGGCAGATGCCAGGCTGGAGTGTGGCATGGCTGTGTCTGCTCCTTGGGAAGGCTCCAGCCATGCCTGGGCTGTCCTGCTGGGGATGTGTCTCCACCCGAGCTGCTCCTCTGGGCCCCTTTAGGGCTCAGGAGCCAGAGGGCCCAATGCTCTCATCTCCCTGTAGGGATTCCTGGAATCTCCCCCTCAAATAGGTTTTCTTTTTTCCCTCTGAGACTGGAGGGGCTTGGGGCGAGCTGCCTTTCCCAGTTGGTGTCAGAGCCAGCAGGTCTCTGCTGCAGCCTGCTGGGTGCTGTTGTCTGGCAAACCACTCAGCCAAGGTGTTTCTGGAGCATTCCTGCCCCAGGAAATGTCCCCAGGGCCACCCAGCTGTGTGTGTGGTCTCCTGTGCTCCAGAGCTGGGAGCTCCCAGGGCGTGGAGTGTCCCTGGAGGGGCTCTGTGCTTCTGTGACATCTGGACTTGCTGTTCCTCCATTGACATGGTGACATACAAACTTTGTCTCATATCAATAAATTCTAATGATAACCTTGACAAAAGTGAATCTCCACTTCTTTTTATGTACCCAGGTGTCTGCCCTGAGAACTGACATTTTGATGTGGTTGTTCAGTAGCTCTTCAAGGACTGTGACCCCCCCTGGGTCTGGAGGAGTAATCACTCACCAATTAGAGAGTTTGGAAGGGAGTTTCTAGAAATGCTGGAAAGGTGCTGGCCCAAATCCCCTTGTGCTGCTGGGACCTGGGGTTGTTGGTTGGCACTGCATTTCAATAAGCCACTTTTTCATCTCAGCATTAGAATCAGGTGAGTCTTTGCAGGTCCCTTATCAACCTGTCCACTTAAAGGTGAGCTAATCTTAGTTCCCTTGGGGTGCTCTGGGCTTTGAGAATTTCCAGGGTTGGAGATGTCATTCCTGACCCTGTCCCAGGGCTGTTCTGTGCCCATGAAGAACTTTTTCCTGGTGCCTGCTGGGCCTTTCCCTTGCATCTTGTGCCTGTTGCCTCTTTCACTGTGCCCCTCTGAGCTGAGCCATTGCTCCCCTGGCAGAGCCACCCTCCTGCAGGCCTGGGCTTGCTGGGCAGGGCTGCCCCTCATCAGAGCTTGGGTGTTTGAGCAAACTCAAATACATTTCATAAAGGCTGAAAATACCAAATCTCTCTATTTAGGCACCATGGGAAAAGCAGCATTCTTATCTTCTCAGACATAAGTTTGAGGGAAATTAGGCACCTTAACAGGCAAGAACAACCCTCAAATATTCAACAGGTGGCCCCGAGAGTGTGGATGCCCCATCCCTGGATGTGTCCCCAAGACCAGGTTGGATGGGGCTTGGAGCAACCTGGGAGAGTGGAACAAGATGATTTTTTATGTCCCTTCCAACCCAAACCAGTCTGGGATTCTGGGATATTTAAACAATCACCAATGCCCTACAGGAGTTAGGTACTCATTGATTTATTGTTACCCTCATTGACTGCAAATATTTTTCAAAGAGGAATGGTTTGGCCAGGAAGAGAAGCTACTGCTGCTCCATCAGCAATCCAGTCACTATTGCAGGAGTTCTGAAACATCCACAAAATCCCAGTGAGATTTTATAGATTGAAGGACCTGGGCCAGGCTCAACAAGTGAAGTACTGCAAACTTTACACCTCCCAAACTGGATTTTAATCTTTCCTTTCCAGGTGCTCTCACCTTTCTCATGATTTTCTGCCCCTCGAAATTCACTTTGTCCCTCTTGCGAAACCTGTACTGAGGCACGTGTGGCTGAAGTTGTTCTGAAACAGAAGCACCACAACAGAAACCACCTTCAGCAGCTGGGAAAACACCTGAGCACAGCCTGGGGACTTTGCTGCCTCCACAACAGCTCCTGTGGGCAGCGTTTGCAATTTAAACCACCCTGGGATCCCTCATTCCCCAGCTCTGGCCAAGCCAGACCAAGGCAGGGCTGCCTTGAGGCTCTACCTCAGCCCCAGAGGAGATAAAGGGCTCTCTGAACAGACACAAGGATTGGGTGGTTTTAATCTCCTGCAGGAAATCTCTAATTCAATCATTTCTCCTTCCTGTGACAGTGGAATCACCGTAGGGTGGAAATCATCTGCATAATTCACAACTGATCCTGAGGCTGACACTGCTCATACACCAAAGAAATAAAACCTCCAGGTCCTGCATGTGACAGTTCTGGGGTCAGGCCTGGGGAAGTGAATCAACACAAGTTCTCCATCCTTTAAAGCTGTTGTCTTGCAAAAACCACACCTCTACAGCTACAAACTACCACAGAAAATTACAAAAAGACTCAAGATTGATGGAAAAACGGGTTTTGAGACTTACATAGTAAGTACTTGATAATTAGATAGTCTCATTATCCCATACATGACAAACAGAACAACTGCTTCAAGTAGCAGCATGGCTGCAGCTCCAATTGCAATTCCAGTCAGCTAGGAGGGGAATTTAGAGAGAAAAAAGTTAATAATTTTCAACCTCAGAAGTTACTATGTACTTTTTGGAAGGTGGAAGAACACTCAGCTCAGTGATATGTCTAAAAGTCAAGCGCCTTCATAAATACTTAATTTTTAATTCAAATATCTCATATGCAAGAAGTTTAAGCTGCATCAGTGACCAGTCCTAAGCTCACATGCAAAATATTCCATGTTCTTCTTGCCAAAGATCTGTGAGTTGATCAACTCAATGCACAGGAGGTGCATGAGGGCATGGAGGGACAGGACAAGGAGGAATGGCCTTAAGATGAGGGAGGGTACAGTTAGATGGGATATTGGGCAGGAATTGTTCCCTGGGAGGGTGGGCAGGCCCTGGCACAGGGTGCCCAGAGCAGCTGGGGCTGCCCCTGGATCCCTGGCAGTGTCCCAGGCCAGGCTGGACATTGGGGCTTGGAACAGCCTGGGACAGTGGGAGGTGTCCCTGCCATGGCAGGGGGTGGAACAAGGTGATTTTTATGTTCCCTTCCAACCCAAGCCATTCCTGTGCTGTTCAGTAAACAGGAGCCCCTGATCTGGGCCTGCCTTCAGCTGGGCAAGGAGGAACCCAGCTCCAGCAGGGCAGTGTGGCCGTGTGATATTGGAAATGGGAATAACCTTTATCCTGCAGGAATCAGGTGAGGGATCATCCCATCCTCAAAGAGCCAGGCTGGGAGAGCAGCAAGGAGCAGGCAGGGGAGGGGTGGCTGAGGTTCCTCTGCAGCCCAGGGCAGCCCTGAGCCTGTGCCTCCAGCTGTCCCTGGTGGGAGCAGCAGCACATGGCTGGGCACAGTCAGACTCTCCAGAGTGGGATGTGAACCATGGACACGTTTCTGTGCTGGGGCCACTTACGGGGAGCATCTGGCACGGCTGCCTGCAGGACTGGGAGCCCTCAGGAAGCCTGACAAATGCTGTAAAATTCCTGTGCTCATCCAAAACTTCCAGGTGGGAAAAGAAAGAGTTGTGTCCAGGAGAAGCTGCAGGGTTTTGTGCTGCAGGTGGAACCTGTTGGGGGTGACATCACAGAGGCTCCACTGGTGACTGCACTGAGCTGTGTCTCCCCCCTCCCCACCACCAGCTGTAAAATCATCATGGCAGGCTTCAAGGGAAGCAGCATCTTCCCTCAAAACCCCTATTACATTCCTGGGTAAGTCCATCCAAAACATCCATTTCCAATGCAAATGCCTCTGGTTGGGATCCGGGAGTATTTATGACTCAGGATGTTTTGGGGTTTTTTGGGTAAAGAATTCAATATTCCATTTAACCATGCTCTGAAGGAGACAGAGCTCCAGGAGAAACAGCACCTTACACAAGGGTAGAGCTACAGACCATGCCATAGCACATGGAGAGCAAAGCCAAAAGGGTAATTTTCACCCCTTTTCCCCCATTTCTTTTAAGCTGCCACATCAGAGCTACTGTGCAGGGTTTGGCTTCCAAACTGTCTTAATATTTGCATCGAGGATTTTTGGAAGTCTCCTTGTATTAAATGGTTGTACAGATGTGACACCCTCTGGTCACTGGGCTGAAGCCCTGTCCCACTCCTGGGTCAGGGACTGGGAAGTCTAGTAATTTTCTCCATAAGTAGTTGGATTTCTTTCCAAAGCTCTTTGTGACACTCTCCTCTAAAGGCTTGGAAGGAAGAAACCCTGGATATGAGGCAATGAGTTACAGGGGAGAAGGTAAGATATGAATGGGAGGAATTAGGGATTTGCTGTGAGTAAAGACGTGTGTGGGGTCCTGTGGTGAGACCTGGTCTGGGATGTGCAAAGAGGGTGGGAAGGGCTGGGTGGCCCTCAGGGAAAAGCAGCTGCTGTGGGTACAAAATCCCTTGGATTAGCCCAGGCTGAGGTGACCCAGGCTGTGAGCCCTGGCACAGGGAATGGCAGCCACGTCCTGTGGCGCAGGGCAGGTCTGGGGAGGCAGATCCCCAGGCACTGAGAGGGTGGAGTGCATTTCCTTAAGGCTGCTCCTGCAGTGATGACTGAATCAGCCCTTCCCCTGACAGTGACAGGCAGGATTTTCCATTACTGAGCTCTGTATCTTCCCACTTACATAAGCTCTGAGGCAGGGGGTTTTTAACTCATTTTTGCATTTCTGTGGCCATCTGATGGGACATTCCGTGTGTGCCATCAAAGCTGTGCTGGCAGTGGCTTGGGAAAGACGTGGGACAGCCAGGAGGGAGCTGTGGCTGGAATTGCAGCCCCATAAACCTCAACACCTTCCCTTGATCACCCCAGCCTGCCTGCAGCTCCCTCAGGAGCAGCTCTGAGCCTCGGTATGGACACAGCATCTGGGGCTGCTCCTCTCCAGAGCTGCTTTCACCTCTGCAGGCAGGAGGAGGAAACAAATCCTGCTGTCAGCAGCTGTCTCTGCTGGTGCTGTGCAGGCTCGGGGCACCCCTGAGCCCCCGTGGGTGCTGAGGGTGATGCTTTGCATCTGCTTTGGGTGCTGAGGGAGAGAAGGAGCTGCCTGAGGGGCATCACCCTGCACTGGGGTGTCACAGGAGGAGGGTTTGTGTCCAGGATGTCCCCTGGTGTCCATGTGCTGCAGACCTACAAACACCACGAGAGCACCAAAGCACGTTATGGTCACTCAGGCCAGGCAATGGCCACAGCAGGAGTTTGAAAAGCCACCACAGTGCTCAAGAGCACTGGGAAGCCTAAATCCAACGAGTGGGATGGCTTGGGAGGGTCTGGGTGGGCAGTGAAGGGGTCAGTCCATGAATCCTGGGCACCAGGCACAGGCCTGGCTCTGCAGAGCTGGGAAGGGTTTGGAGACAAGTGAGGCTGGGCCCAAGGCCAAGGTTTTGCTGGCGACCAGGGAGGCAGAGCAGGTTTGGGTGGCAGCCTGGGAGTGGTGATGGAGGAGATAGAGCTGAGCAAGGGAAGGGTGAGATGGGCTCAGCCTCAGGCCAGCGCGTTTTCACTCACTGCTCACCAGCCTGAACCCCCAAAAGAGGGTCCTTCATCAACACCCCAGCACAAGGGCACAAACAGCCCTGCTGAGGCTGATCCCTTCCCCAGGCTTTCACCAGCAGCACTTGTAGCTCCCTCTGTGGCAGATCCCTTCTGTGCACCCAGACTGACTCGCTCAGGTGACCTGGTGTTTAATTGCAGGGGAATGGAGCCCTTTCTCAGCCCAGCCATTATTTTGTCCATGATCAAAATCCCTCCAGCCATCCTGTAATTATTTGGGCTGTGTCATTTGTGCCCTTGCTCAGTTTTACCATCCGTGTTGCAAGACTCATTGAGAATCCCTGGGGATGAGCCACCGAGCTGCTCTGGCGCCTGCCAGGGAGGAATCCTGCATGCAGAGTGGGGAAACCTGCCAAGAGTAAATGCACAGCTCTGCTCGCTCTTGTTTAAACTATTTGGAAGGGAAAGGACTTACTCATCATCTTATGATCCTCATGCATCATCTGGCTTTATCCCTGGATCCACGCTGGGCTCATTGATGGAATATTTCTGTCTGTCCATTGCAACTGGCTGCTCTACCTTTCTCCAGTGCTGGAATAACATCAACATTAGGAAATCTGAGACTGGAACAGTTTGAGGTTTTGACTGCGACTGGGAGCAGATCCAGAGCTTCAGCACCTGCCCTGGGCCAGCAACAAGTCACAGTGCCCAGCCCAGGGATTGGGCAGTGGAGAGATCCCAAAAACCAGAGCTGTGTTTGTTCCTGGGACTCACCACCTTCCCTGTGCCCCCTTTGTGCCAGGAAGTGCCTGGGTGGGCTCATCAGCTCACTCCTTGCTGTGAGCAGAGACAGGAGGGTGCAAGAGAAGAATTATTCTGATTTTTAAGCTTCAATAGTGAATAAGAGATACTGGAATTTTCTCAGTTACTCACTGTGTGTCAGAGCAGAGAGGCACTGCAGTTTAAAGTGGGGCACGTTGAACTGCAAATGGTATTTTACCTGGGGGATTGTGGATCTTGGTGCTGCCAAAGCCACTGCAGCTCAGGCTGTGCTGGGAGTTTTCCCATCCACAGGTGCTGCTCCCTGACCTCATCCCGTGTTTCTCCACAAACCAAAGGCCTGTGTCTGTACATGCCTGTGAACTGACGAGCCAGTTTTCATTCTGCCAGAGGAGAACACACATGTGAAACACAGACACTCCCTCCTGGCCTCCTGTGTAATGTGTGGTTCTTCCCCCACGCTGCTGCTCCACCTGGGCTCATCCCACCCAAC
Source organism: Certhia americana (assembly GCA_018697195.1). Taxonomy (NCBI): domain Eukaryota; kingdom Metazoa; phylum Chordata; class Aves; order Passeriformes; family Certhiidae; genus Certhia; species Certhia americana. The sequence goes on from CM031872.1 coordinate 7,723,141, forward strand.
ACCTTTCCTGGGCTCCTGGACAGGGCCTTTCTCTGCAGCAGATGTGCACTGCCAGAGGGCAGGGTTAGATTATTAGATATTAGGAAGAAATCCTTCCCTGTGAGGGTGGGGAGGCCCTGGCACAGGCTGCCCAGAGAAGCTGTGGCTGCCCCTGGATTCCTGGAAGTGTCCAAGGCCAGGCTGGATGGGGCTTGGAGCAACCTGGGATAGTGGAAAACGTCCCTTCCCATGGCGGGGGCTGGAACTGAATGGACTTTAAGGTCCTTTCCTGCTCAAACCAGTCTGGGATTCTGTGATTACTCCACCAGTGGACATCTCCCACTGCCATCTCGGTGATGGTTCCTTTTTGGTTTCCTCCTCAGCTATGGGGGCTATGTGCCTCAGTTCAACTTCAGGTTTGGGAACACCTATGGCAGAATCACCCACAATTTGCTGAGAGATCCCACCGTCAGCAAGAGCCCTCGCTCCCTGCTGGCACCACTGGACAACAAGGAAAACCTCCATGAGTTCCATTATCGCATCGAGCATCCAGGTGAGCAAGTGGACCCTGCTAATGAGCACAGTGTTAATTACCAGTAGTGGGGTCTGTGCCCCCACCTGTCCTTGGTAGGCTGCTGGATGAAATGAGATATTTTCCTGGGAGCCATCACAGCTCTGGTGTAGGAGCTCTGACACCTGGAGAGCAACAGAGTGAGCTCTTGGCCTCAGCTCATGAGGATGGGGACTCTTGTGTTGTGGAGAGGAGCGTTTCAGTTCCCAGGTTATCTTCAGGTAGATGAAGATAAGTGATTTTGTGGCATATCATTAACTCACTCCACAATTCTTCCAGAATTCCTGTTGTGGTTTAACCCTGGCTGGCAACTAAACCCCATACAGCAGCCTGCTCACAAATCCACACCATAGCCTGTACTAGCTGCTATGAAGAAAATTACCTCTATCCCAGTCAAACCCAGCACAATTCCACAGGCTAAAATCCATCTTTTTGGGGAAGGTCTGGTCTCCTATCTCAGATTCTTTCCTGGCTCACCTGCCTGGTGCAGAGCTCGCTCTGCTCTGAGCTCTGACATCCTGCCATGGATTTTGCTTCTTGCTGCTCCTCCTCAGCTCAGCAGAAGGGCTCCTGTGCTTTCCCTTCCCCTACTTTCCCTCTTTTCCCTTTCCCACTTTGCTCAGAGGCCCCATCTCCTCCATCAAACACTGAGACAGTGTGGATCATGTGGATTCCCAGCACTGGGAATTTGCAGGACTCTCCTACCAAGTCCCAGCTCTTTGGGCAGAGTGCCTGGTCCCTGCTGAGCAGCCCCAAAGCAGGCACAGCAGAGCTGCCCTGTGATCCTGGTCAGCCCCTTGGGGCTGTGCCATCCTTTGGGGATACATTTGCCACATCCCATCCCATGGCTGAGCCGTGGCTCTTGTGGATGCCCCGGGTAATGGGAGTGAGTTTCCTCCAGGCTGAACACACAGGGATAATGTGCCCATGTGGGATCTGTGTCTTTATTTCCCTGGGGATGGCCATACCAAAGTGTTGCTTTCTCATTTCTCACTGGGAATTTGTGCCATGCAGCTTCTTGCAAACTTGTGGCCTCTCTGCCCCTCCTGGCTCTGTTTTCCAGGATCCAGGCCTCCACCACACAGGTGCTGTTTACAGGCTTCATTCCTGGAGATTTGAATTTGCATTTCCTTGGTGTAAAACACAGCTTGGACAGACCCAACTAACCAGTTGGCCAAGTTGCTCTCTCATTATCCTGGTTCTCTCCTCATTGCCAATGCTGGTGCTCATGTTTGCTGCTCATTAGTGAGGTCCTGAAGAGCCACTCCTGGCTGGTCACCAACAGCTCCTGCTGTCCAGCTGGCCCTGTGCAATCCCTAAACTTTCCCCAGGTGCTGCCTGGTGTCCTTCAGGGTGTTTTATGTGATGGTGATCAAAGCTCACGTGTCCAGCCTGTGGCTGCCTTTAGCAAATTCGGTCTCAAGATTTTTTCGCAAGGTCTGGCTTTGATAAAGTCTCATTGATGGACACCAAGTACTTTGTTAGTTTCTATCAGTTGAATCCCATTTGTTTTCTTGCTGGAAGTGAAATCAGGCTCTGCTGTTGGGTATCTCTTCCTTCTGGTGACCAGGGATCGGCTGGAGCTGGGCCAGGGCAGGCTCAGGCTGCAGCTCAGGGCAAGGTTCTTCCCCCAGAGGGTGCTGGGCACTGCCCAGGGAATGGGCACGGCCCCGAGGCTGCCAGAGCTCCAGGAGCCTTTGGACATCCCAGGGATGCACAGGCTGGGAGTGCTGGGGGGCTGCACTGGATGATCCCTCCCACCTCAGGATATTCTGTGATTCCATGAGATCAGCTAGGGATGTGCTGAATTATCCATCATCCATGCTGGAACTGGTTGTGGCACAGGCCAAGTGTGCAGGCAGCTGCTCCCCAGGAACCTGACCTGAAAAGGTGGATATTTACTCGAATCAAAAGCACTGTGCTCTCCTGGCTTTTCATTTCATGCCTCACTGTGCAGCCTTTCAGAATCAATCGGTTTGCAAACCCCAGGGTCATAAAAAGGAGTTCACATGGGTTTCTCAAGTACAGAACAATCTAAGTTTCCTTTTCCTTTGGTTTGTGGGGAAAAGAGAGTAGATTCAATGTTCTTATTAGTGAAAAATAAACCTGCTTTAAAATTTGCAGTTTGTATTGAAAAATCATTTTAATCGAGGATTTTTCTTTATTTTGCTGCCAGTCTGGACACTTGATATTTCAGTTGCATAGAGCATCTTATATTTCACAAAGTTGTATACAGAATATATAAACATTATTATGTAATTACGGGCAAGATTGCACACCTAAGTGCCCACCTGAAGTTTATGCTTGTGCAGAAAAGGGCAGATTTTGCTGATTCCTGCAGATTTGCAGAAATCATGGAATCATTCAGCTTGGGAAAATGCCTCTAAGGTTGAGTCCAACACTAATCCAGCACTGCAGGTGAACGGACTGTCTGCAGATGGAGCCTCTGCTGGAAGATGGTGCCTCATTCCCTGGGCTCAGCCCTGGGATGCAGATGTGCTTCCAAGGGGAGCTCAGAGGAAGAGTGTAATAACCTGGAAAAAAACCTGAAAAATTATCTGTGAGCACAAAAACGGAAGGAATTTGGTTTGCTTGAAAAAGACAAGGCTGACATAGTCACAGTTTTCCAATAAGGAAAAGGTGGCTGTGGAGTGGAAGAGGAATCCTCCTCTGGCACTGCTGAGGAGGAGAAAAATGGGCTTCACTGCTGTCACAGAGGAAGAGAAAGTGCCTGAGCCAGGGAGTCACATGGGGCTGGGGCACCTGGGGAGCCACATCATGGGGGATTTTTAAGGGGAAATCAGACAAAAGTTGCCAAGTTCAGCTGCTCCTGCAGAATCTCAAGTCACGGGGCTCCCATCCACAGTGGAGATATTTAGCATTTGCTGGATGTAAGAAAATTTTTTTCCAGACAGTGTTACAGCAGATCCTTTCCTCGATCTGCAGCAATGGCACCAGAGCAAGAATTCCTTGGAGGGAATTCCTGTTTAGGGTGGGCTGACACAGCCACGTGGAGTTAAGGACTGAGGATTTTTTTTCCCCCTTTACTACTGTTTAACTTGGCTGGTGATATTTTAGCATTTAGGTGACAGTTGGAATAAATGTTATTTAACTCAGATTTGTGCTGATTTTCTGTGCAGGCTGATTTATTGATGGGGCTGATGACACAGCCATGGGGTGTGCATGGAGCTGATCCTTGTGGGCCCTTCCAACTCGAGCTGTTCTGATTCTACACCACTGACCTCCAGGCTCCTTCCCATTCCCCCGGAGGGGCACAGGGATAATGGGAACCCCTCATCCTCTTTGGGATCCCCTAACTCAGTGTCTGTCCTTCAGGGTATGTCACCTACCAGCCCATCACCAGCCCTCCTGAAATACCCTTGGGGCCACAGCCTGTGCCCACGCCGGCGCCGGAGGAACCGATGATGACCCACATGGACCCCAGGCACTGGCAGCACCCCCCAGGCACACCTGTGCCCGGTGTCCAGCACACCTGGCTGCCCCCAGAGCCACTGCAGGGGCTTGCCCTGCACCCTGCGGCCGAGGAGCTGCAGAGGGAGGTGGACAGGCCACCCCTGGCCCGTGCTCTGGGATTAGGGACCGGAAAGTGCCAGTGTAACTGTGGAGGGAGCAAAACGGTGAGTGGCCCTGGGTGGGGGCCTGGGGGTGGTGGGGGTGAGGGGGGAGTTTCACACGGGTGTGAGTGGCAAGGGCACAAAGGGAAGAGTTTGTGTAGAGAAAGATCAGGCAAATGTTTACAGCAGCAGCAAATCTACCCCATCCTCAGGAAATGGTTTCGATCATTAATTGTGCTTCCCAATCAAAGAGGCTTAATTTCTCCTTTGGGTGGGTTTGGCTTCAATGCCAGTCCCTAAATTTGTGTGATGTTGAGCTGGGCAGTCAGGCTTGTGATTCCTTAGGAGTCCTGATGCTGCCTTCGTCCTCCTCTTCCTCTTCCTCCTCCCAAAAGCAGAGCACTCCCAGCACCTTTGGTTGGGTTTCTGACCCTGTATCTGCCCCACCATCATTACCTCCCCTTTGAACACCAGTACTGGGATTTGCCTGTGGAGCTGGGGGCTGTTGGGCAAAGCACAGCCAAATATCTCTTCAGACCAACATGTCTATGTCTTTTATGTTTATTTTAACTTTTTTATTATTATATTTATTGTCTTTTTAAAAACCTTTTATTTCCTCTGGAGCCAGCAACAGCCTTTGTCACGTTCCTGCAGCCATGGCTCTGCAAATCCTCTGAAGGCAGAGATTAGAGTTTTGACGCATGGAGTCAAAAGCTGGCTTGGATGTAAATCCCAAGAAGGGGCATTCCTGCTCCTCGCCCTCAGAAACAGATTTGCACAGGAGCTCAGTGCCCAAAGCTCCACTTGTTCTCCATGGGGATTTTGCAAACCCCTTCTAGGTCTGCTGCTTGCTCATCTCATAATTTGATTTTCCCAGAAATGGCTGGGGCAGCTCTTGGTGCAAAGCTGGGAAGAACTGGAAATGGCAGCTGCCATTCCCAGGTCCTGTCAGTGATTTAAGCAGTGGAGCTGAGGGAAGAAGCGGGGTATACTGATGTTTTGTTTTATTTTATTTCTCTTTCTGTTTTAAGCAACTAGGAACTGGAGGTGTGGCACTGCCAGGAGGGGCTGCAACAGCAGATTACACATTGCCAGTGCTGCCTGTCCCAAATGCCATCCTACAGAAAGTCATTCCAGGTAAAGCACAGGGAGGGCATGTGCAGCATGAGGCCAGCTCTGAGGAAATGATGTGACCCTTCTTCCCCATGGGGAAACCTCAGTGGTGTTGCCCAGTGGCTCCAGCTGGTTTGGGATAGAAAATAGCCCTGCTGCTTCCCCTGCAAGGGAAGTTCTTTGGGATGCTGTCTCCCTGGGGATATCTCTGTGAAGGGATTCAGGAACCACCTCGGTTCCCTGAAGCTCCAGAGGGTGAGGAGACGTGGTCCTTGGGCTCTGCCCTACCCTGCTGGGGTGGTTTTTCTTCTCCTAGAAATCAGTTGTTTTCCTGAATCACCAAATCCATTCACAGGGGTGTATGGCATCATCATAAATGCATAAACTCTGTCCTGCAAGGGGTGTTCTATAAGTTCCCCTTTGGGAGAACATTCCTGTGCAGCAGGAGAGCTACTGTGGGTGATGGGCTGAGCTGTCCCCTCAAGGATCCAACTCCAGTGGGTGGGATCCTTCATTCTGCACTGGACCATGGGAATTCAGGTATCAATCACAGTATTTCAATTCAAATGAGAGAGTGTCTGTGCTTTAGGGTGCAGAAGACACACTTCTCTCTCCAAAGCATTCCTTTGGAAAGAGGGAGTTTGGCTGCTTTTAGGTTCTACCTCACTAGATTTTATGTACTTTTAGAATTTATGAAGTTTCTTTTGTGGGAATTTGTTGGATGGGCAGAGCAGATGAGGAAGAAAGGTTGAGCATCCTGTTGTCAGCCCCTAAATGTGTATTAAATTAGAAGAAAACATGAAAGAACTGTAGATGTTAAAAAAAATGGACTAAGAAAATGAAAGGGCTCTTTCATACCATATGCAGACCAACAAAAATCAGTTCAGGCCATTGTGTTTTCCTTGGGAATCTTAAGGGAAAAAAACTCATTCAGAGAAGATATCTCACATGTAAGAGTTAATTTTACAATTTAAACAGATTAATTTTTCCTTCCTATACTTTAAGGATTTATATTCAGCCCAGGCTCCCCCACTCTCAGAGTGGTTGATCTTTAAATGATCATTGTATGCTCTCAAGCAGAAAATGTTCTCTTTTGCCTCCACCCAAAGGGTATGCTGGATACATCCCCTGCTCCTTAGACAACATTGGCCTGACCTACCTCTTATCTGTGAAGAAAGCCATGAAGGAATTTGACCGACGCCAGGTAGATTTTAGATTATTGAAGTAAGAGTGTGCATAATGCTGATGCTGATCACCTGAATTTTCAGCAGTAGGATTAGAACCGGGGCACAAGTACAAGCAGAATCAAATATTGTTAGGTAATGTTGAAAAAAACACCAGTAATTAAATTCTGTAACTTGTTTCCTTGGGACATTAAGGGAGGGAAAATAGTTCGTAAAAGGATTAAGGAAATCTGTTGAGGGCTGGGTCAAGAGTGGCTGTTAAAAATGTGGCTCTGGGTGCAGAAATACAGGATGCAACTATCTGCACTTCCCTTATGGAATACATCTCCTCTGTCTGGCTGGCAGTGCTGATGGCTTCCTGTGATATGTCTTTTAATTGGTTGTAGGGTTTTTTCCTTTCCTAACACAATTTGTCTTGAAGGGATCTCGACCTTCTTTCTCCTCCTTTTGGGAAGGATGCAGAAATATCCCTCCTGAAAAACTGCTGTCCCCTTGCTGTAAGAGCTCCCATACAATGACACATAATCCTCTGGCACGGGAAAACGAGATTCCTCCCGCAGCAGTTGACAGTTTGCATTCAGAGCCACACGTCCCTCCCTGCCCCCAGGATGGCGTGAGATCCCCGGGATGCAGCGAGATCCCCGGGATACAGCGAGATCCTTGGATGCAGCGAGATCTCCGGGATGCAGCCAGATCCTTGGATGCAGCGAGATCCTTGGATGCAGCAGGCTCGCTGGTCCATCGATCAGCACATTAAATACAAGCTGAGATATCCCAGCCCTTCCTGCTCCCCAGGACACACCTCCATGCCTTCATCCCCGAACATATGGGGCTGATGTAGGAAAACCGGCCAAGACTGAGGATGCCCAGCTCAGAGAGATCAGCTGGGCAGGAATGAGGCAGCGGGGAGAGCAGAGGACAGCGTCGTGCTTTGGATGAAATGTATTTCCCGGCGCTGGCTTCCGTCTCCTTCCCTGCTGCCGTGGTTAAGGATTGAAATGGAGCAAACAGAACAAAACCCGGGCATTTCTCCCTGAATGTGCTGTTTGCCATGCCCTGGATCAGCCTGGGAGGGGTCGGTCTGCCGCGGATCCGGGCTGGCAGGGCTCGGCAGCAGCGGAGGAGCAGACGAGCTGAAGGGAGAATCACACCACCTTTCTAGCTAAGATGGCTTCTGACTTCAAGCTACTAATCTCCTGCCCTAAATCTTTGTTGTTCTCGGTTACAGATGTGCCATGGATCACTGCTCACTGCCTGCAGCAGGCACAGCAAAAATCCTCTCGAGGAGCCACAGCCTGGGCTCCATCCAGGCACCAAGGGGTGCCCCCACGGGGTGCTGGGCTCCGTGATCCACATCCCCAGCACAGCTCCAGGGACACTTTCAGGGGTCCTGTGGCTGCAGAGCTGTGACACACAGCTGTGACACCTGCCCTGCTGCACAGCCTGTGTCTGGCCTCAAAGGGCAGGAGATGATTTACACTCTTCCTTCAGTTAACGCTCCCTAAGCCTTCCTGTTCCTCCTGGCCTGGGAATTCCAGGCTATTCCTGTGATGGGACTCATGGAAACACAAAAGGGGGCAAACCCAAATATAACCACAGCACAGGAGCGGGCCCAGCTTCTGTGGGGCAGCAAAGCAGGAACACGAGACCTTTGGGACTTGGGGATGATCCCCGAGGGAATAAATCTCTGCAGCCTGGTCTGTAGGGATCGCAAGGACAGCACCTGGGCCATGCTGTGGGCATGGGGGATGAGCTGGCAGAGACTGCTGCCAACACCTGTCAGGAGAAAAATTTATGGAGTGGAAAAAGGGACAATGCAATGTAACTCTTAATTAGAAGAAAACAGGACTGGAAAGAGAATTGCTTTATGTTGGCTTAAATATTTTATATAATGCAGAGTCAAAGCACATGACTTTGGTAAAAATAGTATGTTTTGAAATAAACTGTTCCATGTTGTGGGTTTTTTTTGTTTTGTTTTTCAGCTTTTGCAGAGAAATCCACCTTATACATTGGGCACGAGATTCCCCCTGACACACTGGCCAGACACCAAAATTTATGACCGTGCTGGACTCAAACCTAACTACACAGGCTTTGTACCATGTAAGTTCATCAGCTGAGTGAAAACAAAAGTCACTAATACTAATTACTGAGTTAAGTAGCGCTGTTACTGCCTGGAGTGGCACAGAAGTGAACAATCACTGAGATGTTTCACTTGGGTAGTACGTTTTTTCCTGGTCTGTGCTGAGGTGCTGGAACTCTGCCATGCCCTGGCTGCAGGAGAAGACAGCATTCCCATTTCCAGCCTCTCCTAGGCTTTACATTTCCAACCTCCATGCCCCGCTGAGGCAGGGGGAGGCTCAGTGACATCCTACCTGTCACATGTCAGGAAAGGGATTTGTTGTGAAAAGCTTGAAGTCTGATAAAAAGGAAAAGGTGGATGGTGTGAAGGGGTTAGAAAGCACAGAGTGTCGGGAAATGGTATTTTCCATGAGGACAGGTTCTTGCCTGAACCCTGAGACGTCTTGGGATACCCAAAAGGAGAGGCCTGGGGGAATTTTGTGTGTAAGGGGAAGGTGTTCATGCACCTGAAAGCATTAATGCACCAGGCTAAAAAATCTTAACAAATTAGTAACTAATGCAATGCTGTGTTTGGTCACAGCTCAGCAATGTGGGTGGGCAATCGTAGAGCTCAGCTGGGAAGAACTAACTCATTGCTGGCCCTTGCTGCAGTGCAGAGCAGGGAAAAGGGAGAAGATATAAAATATGGCAGGATTGAAAGAAGAGTGGGAAAACAACTCTCCTGGCAGGGCTGGGGCTGCTGGGGAGGTTGAGCCCAGAAAGGAGAATGTTGAGTACAGGTCTGACGCTGGGCCCTGTTCCTGCAGACATTCCCACTTCCCTACCTCTGGAGCCACCAGTCAGCACAGTTTTAACTGCTCCAACCAGTCCGGTTCTGGGTGGAGAAAGTTAATTAAGACAGAAATCCTTTAAACAAAAGCAGTTAGAATTTAGAACGCTGAACAGAATTTCTTCAGCAGGGGAGGAGCCCGCTCCCTCCTGTCCAGATCCTCAGTGACAGCTTTGTCACTTCAAGTGACACCAAACACACGAACTGGTTCCATTGTCAAAACTTGCTGCTAATACAGGGTTTTCATGAGACAAACACCAGACATTTGTCAGGTGTTCAGCTCATCCCAAAAGCAGGGACTGCACCACCACCTGATTATCAAAACCTCTTCTGTGATTTTTGAAATCACTGCAGAAGGGCTGTGTGCATGGGACAGCTCTGGTGTCACTTGTCACAGCTGTGCCCAGCATCCTTGGGCCAGGCCAGGGCTCCCTGCTGGGGTTGCAGTGCTGAGGAGCTGCAGTGGAGCAGCTCAGTTGCTGCAGGAACACCCAGTGCTGGGTGGCAGCTCTGTGGGTGGCACTGTTTTGTGCCCAGGCAGCTCAGACCTCCAGTGGCCCCTGTTCAGCTTCTGCCAGACCAGGTTTTTAAATGTAGACACAGCTTGGAGTTAATTCTACCCTCCCTGTTAAATGTGCCCCCCTCCAGCAGTACCTGATTGTAAGAGAACACCGGGGAGTGTCTTTGATGTCCACACCAGCAGGAGTGCCACCCTGCCAGTGACACAACAGGCATTACCTGGCTGAGGGCAGGAGGGGAGGGTGGTTGCCATGGACAAGGTGGCAGTGCTCGTGCCAAGCCCTTTGTTTCTCTTCCAGGCCTGCAAGAACTCTCTGGGCTCACCATACCGGTGTGAACAGAGGAGACGGGGACTTGCACTGTGAAAACTGCTTTAATGGTGCCTGTACAGCATTGGGAGTGACTTGGAAACAGCAATAACACAACACAAACAGAACTTTGAATGAGAGAGTTCATACAACTTTAAACAAAATTTACAGGTGTTCCACTGCATAGCTTTACTCTGCTTCCTCTTCACCCTCCTCCTCGAACTCTCCCTCCTCCTCAGCTGTGGCATCCTGGTACTGCTGGTACTCAGAAACCAGGTCATTCATGTTGCTCTCAGCCTCTGTGAACTCCATCTCGTCCATGCCCTCGCCTGTGTACCAGTGCAGGAAGGCCTTTCTGCGGAACATCGCAGTGAACTGCTCAGAAATGCGTTTGAACAGCTCCTGGATGGCCGTGCTGTTGCCAATGAAGGTGGCAGACATTTTGAGGCCGCGAGGTGGAATGTCACAGACTGCTGTCTTAACGTTATTAGGGATCCATTCAACAAAGTAGCTGCTATTTTTGTTCTGAACGTTTAGCATTTGCTCATCCACCTCTTTCATGGACATGCGGCCCCTAAAGACGGCGGCCACAGTCAGATAGCGGCCGTGACGAGGGTCACACGCCGCCATCATGTTCTTGGCATCGAACATCTGCTGGGTGAGCTCTGGCACGGTTAGAGCCCGGTACTGCTGGCTCCCACGGCTTGTGAGTGGGGCAAAACCGGGCATGAAAAAGTGCAGACGTGGGAAGGGAACCATGTTCACCGCCAGCTTCCGCAGGTCAGCGTTGAGCTGGCCCGGGAACCGCAGGCAGGTGGTGACACCGCTCATGGTGGCTGACACGAGATGGTTCAGATCACCGTAGGTGGGGGTCGTTAACTTCAGTGTTCTGAAGCAAATGTCGTACAGCGCCTCGTTATCGATACAGTATGTCTCGTCCGTGTTCTCCACCAGCTGGTGCACAGACAGTGTGGCGTTGTAGGGCTCTACTACAGTATCTGACACTTTAGGGGAGGGCACCACACTGAAAGTATTCATAATTCGGTCTGGGTACTCCTCACGGATTTTGCTGATGAGAAGGGTACCCATGCCAGAGCCTGTGCCACCACCCAGGGAGTGAGTAAGCTGAAAGCCCTGGAGACAATCGCAGCTTTCTGCCTCCTTCCTTACAACATCTAACACAGAATCGACTAATTCAGCACCTTCCGTATAATGGCCCTTTGCCCAGTTGTTTCCTGCTCCGCTCTGACCTGGAAAAGAGCCATTTTCATATTAGATTACGGTCACTGCTTCCTGCTTATTGCTTGCAAGCAAAGCTTAAGAGCATCAGGCTCCATGAAAGCCTTCATCTTATCGAGGGCAGGGCTGTGGTTTTCCACAGGCACCTCTGCAGTGGCTCAGCAGACACAGGGCAAACATTAATTATCAATGATACAGCAGCCACTCCGTTTCTCCCGGTGGCACGCACGGAGGCGGTAACGAAGAATCGGAAGAGCAATGACCTCTGGTGCCGCCTCGGAGCTGCTCCCAGCCGCAATCCCGGTATTCCACGCCAGGATTAGCCCCGTGCGGGCCGGTGTGTCGGAGCATGTGCGGCGGGGCAGCCCCGCAGTGCCCTGCCCGCCCCACCCCGCGGCTCCTCCCGCCCCCGCGCACTCACCGAACACGAAGTTGTCTGGCCTGAATATCTGCCCGAAGGGCCCTGAGCGCACCGAGTCCATGGTGCCGGGCTCCAGGTCCACCAGCACGGCCCGCGGCACGTACTTGCCGCCTGCAATACAGGGAGAGCCGTGAGCACCGCGCCGGGGGGGTAGGGGGGAGCCTGGGGGGCGGGTCCGGGCCCTACCTGTGGCCTCGTTGTAGTAGACATTGATGCGCTCCAGCTGCAGGTCGCTGTCCCCATGGTAGGTGCCGGTGGGGTCGATACCATGCTCGTCACTTATCACCTCCCAGAACTGCCGAAGAGAAGCGCGTCAGCGGCGGCCGCGCCGGACCGGACGCGCTGCCCTCCCGCCCCCGCGCCCTCTTTCCCCGCCCGGACCTTGGCTCCGATCTGGTTCCCGCACTGCCCGGCCTGCAGGTGCACGATCTCTCTCATGATGGCGACGATTCCGAGTGCTCTCTACCACCCCAGCCTTTCCCCAACCGACTCTGGCTGCGTGAGGCAACCGCCAGCCCTTATATAGCAGCGGAATGCGCGCGCAGCCGGCTTCTCCCCGCCCAGGCGGCCACTTGCAGCAACGATTGGACACTTATAGCGAGGCTCTACAAATAAGAGAATCTGATTGGCTACATGGCTGTCATTCAACCCCACGGCTCCTATTCGCTCCGCCCACCTGTCTGTTGGCTTTACAGTTAGGCAACCGGGAGCCGCGAGTGCCCGCCCCAGCTCGCTCCCGGCGCTCCCGATTGGCTCAATTGAATGATTGATGTCGAAGCCGATTGGCTGTTAGCCCTGGGGGATGAGCTAACGCCGCTTGATTGGCGGAGAGCGAAGTGCCCTGGTAACCGTCGCAGTGACTCCGCAGCGGGCTCTGGGCGGTGGCCGCCGCAGCCGCCCATTCACGGACCCGAGTGCGCGCTTTCCGCAGCGGAGGCGGCGGCTCCTCCTCACTGCGGGACAGGGCGGGTTCCCCGCGGGTCCCCAGCGCGTCCCCAGCGCGTCCCCCCCGCCCCTCCAGGCAGGCCTCCCTCTCTCCTTCCTCGCCCGTCCCCCCGTCCCTCTCCAGCCGGCGCCGCAGCGGGTGGGAGAAGCACCCCGCGTGCGCACGCGCGGGCTGCAGCGACGTTCCAGCACTTTCTGGCGCGCCGCCCCGCCCCGGGGGTGGCGGGGCCGCGCGCGCGGGCGTTGCCATGGCGGCGGCGCGGGCGGGTGGCGGGAAGGGGTTGGGCGGGCGGTGTGAGGGCAGTGTGAGGGGAGTGTGAGGGGAGTGTGAGGGGAGTGTGAGGGCTCGGGAGGCTGAGAGGGGCAGTGAGGGCTCAGGGAGCCTGGCGCCAGTGAGGGGGGCTCGGGGGACTCTAAAGGCTCAGGGGGTCTGGCAGCTGTGAGAAGACTGTGAGGGTTTGAGGGGCTGTGGGGACATAGGGAACCGTGAGAGGGCTGTGAGGGTGGCGTGGGGCCGTGGCAGCTGTGAGGGGAATGTGGAGGTTCGGCGTGTCCGGCTGCTGTGAGGGCTTAGGACTGCTCTGAACCTTGCAGAGGCAGCTCTGTAGCGCCCGTGTGATGTGAGGGGAAGGCCCCAGTGAGGGGCTCCCACCTGTGGGGGGATCTGAGGTACACGTTGCTTATCAAGGTTTCCCCCTATGGACACTCCATCCTGGGCTCTGTGTGGGTGCTGCAGCCCTGTCATGAGGCAGCCAGACGCCCCGTGCTGGATAAATACCACCCTCGCTTTTCCTTGTCCCTTATTCTACCTGCCAGCTTTGCGAGCACATTCTTGTCCAGGCAGTGCATCCATTGGTCACAGTTTTATTAAGCATATTTGATTACTGTTTCAGCAGAATCTTTTTATGGTTGTGTGTGTTCATTGTAATGCTGGCTGGGTCTGCAAGTCCCAGCATCTCTTCTTGTTTCATACTGTAGCAAAAACTTGGAAGAGGCTCCTAATGGAGCTCCCAAGGCAGGGAGTCTCATCCTGCTGCCTTGCTGTGGGGTGGGCTGAGGCAAACGCAGCCGTGACCTCAATTCTGCTGACACAGGCCAGCTCTGTGTGACACACAAACAGCTTGTACACATTCTGAATCTGTGCCTGGATAACAATAATCCAATCCTGCGGCTGGGTCAGGTGAGGAGGTGGCAGGATACAGAAGCCCCATGAAGGCTTTGGCTGGAGGTTGAATGTCCTCTGGTAGTCAGCTTAATATCAAGATTATGATGATCGATATTTCTGGCATATAAACAACATATTCCTGCAGAGGTGCTGGAAGGAGTCCAGGAACCCTTGGAGCAGCACCAGAGAGCCTGGGAGGAGTCCCAGAGCATCAGGAATGACCTGAGAGGGTCCAGGGAAGGGCCTGTGTGTGACTCCGAGGTGTCTGGGGAGACACACACGGCTCATCCTTCACATCTGCAGCCAGAATGCAGGAGGTTTCTGCAGTTCCCTTTGAGAGAGCTGAGTAATGCAGAGGCATTAGGGTCCAGATTTATCCCACTAATTGCAGTCATTGACTGAATAGTGTTCACACTAGAATCAGTTGGAAAGGGATGGCTCGGCCCAGCTGGGAGCAGTCATTGTGATGGTGTTTGAAGTGACCAATTACAAAAACTGCAGCATCATGTAGGTACCGGAGGCAGCCAGGATGAATCTGGATAGGGCTTGCTCAAGAATTCACACAAGGCTGTGCTAATCAGTAAAGACAGCTTTTCCTGCAGGATGTGATGCCATCTCTTCAGAGTAATGTACGAAAGGAATCCTGGCTTCTTTCTGATTAAAACCAGAGAATGTAGAGCGTGCTGCCTGTGTTGTGCTGTGTGGGAAGATCCATTCAGCATCAATTCTCATCAGGTGTGCTCAGCACAGCGTTCACAGGCACGTGTGCTCGGGAAGCCCTGGAAAACCTGCCCTGAGATGGAGTGGGGGAACCACTGCAGGGCTTGGGGGAGGTTTTCTGGTATGAGTGCTGCTGTATTTAATGCAGATACAGGTTTGGGGGTTTTTCAGCCAGGGCCAGAAAGCAAAGACCTGTGCATTAGTGCCATCCGTGTCCTCATTGCGTGAGCAATCTCGAGCCTTTGTGCTTTGTGTCACAGCCTCTACTCCAGCCTGCGCTGCCTTTCATGTTAGGGAAGCTGCTCTGTGATGTGTGGAGTGAGCAATTGTTGCCACCCCCAGCATTCCCAGAGGGAGTGTGAGAGTAGAAATGCTCTGCTCAGTTAAGGCTCCCATACCTGTCTGCAGAACACCAACAGGATCATTCCCAGTGGAGCAGGGCAAAGACCTTATGGAGGAACTAACCTTTGCTCTCTGATTGAGCTTCCAGAGGTTTCCCCAGGAGATTCAGCCACCTGAGTAAGGAGGAGGCATTTCAAATTATTTGTGCAACATTAATTTTTACCAATTCTAGTCCACTCAGTGAGTATTTCTGTTCTTAGCTACCTGCACATCCACAGGAAATGACAATTCTACCTAAATATTTTCCCATTTTTTAAAGTGAAGTAAAATGCCAGTACTTCTGAGATCTCTCTGAGAAGGAGCACAGTCAGGAATCTCCATGGAGAGCTGCTGGAGCTGCAGACCATGTCAGCCCTGCTATTTCTAACACCGTGGCAGCCCTGCATTAATTAGCGTGTGCCAGGAGGGGACCTGGCAAGTGCCACAGCAGGTCTGTGCCAGAACCCTGGCTCTCATGGAGCATTCCTCCCAAGGCGAGCCTCTGCATGGAATACTGAGTGTGAGGCAAATTCTGGGAGAAAAAGCTTCACATTCCACTGTCCTGCCTGAGCCAAATGCTGAAGTGCATTTCTAGTGGCCATTGATTTAGTGGAGAGGCTGCAGCTTGCCAGAGTAGGGAGGGAATGCTGGAAAGCAGTTGGGAGGGCAGAGAGAGAAACAGCACTGAGGTGGGATGTTTGTGGCTCCCACATCCTGTTTTCATTGCAGACATCTGTCTTAGCTGGTATTTGATTGCTTTGAACGCTCTCCTCAAACTCTGCTGCAAGTGACAAGCAAGAAGGTTTCACCTCATTTAGGGGCAGATCACATCTGTGAGTGCTGCAGAAATTAATGTGGTGAGAGAGGTTCTAGAAAATATCAGGGCAGTGTTACACTGCAAAAGACTCTAGGTATAACCCAAAGATAGACACAGGGAAGTTAAAACAAGTTGGAAATCACATTTCTGTTGTGTTGAATTATATATTAGGGTTTTTAAAAACTTTTTATTGCAGTTGTTTTTGTTTTATAACTATCTGTATTGCTTTTGGCTTGGAAACACATTTTACTGTAAATACAACTGGTTTGAACAGAGTGGGGAGGGACTTTTTACTTTTGCATATTGCCTTCCCCTTTTGCTGAACCAGTGTTCTGTGTGTGTGTACAAAGCTGATCCCTCCCCTCAGAGGCAGGCAGACAGCGACTGTCCTTCCTCTCTTGGTGCTTAACAGCGAGATTGCAGCCTGTGGCTCTGAAACAGGATCCAGTCTCAGCTGAGCCTCTACCTGCAGCTGGCAGGAGCCCAGACAGAAATCACAGAAGTAATTCTGTTTCTGTAGATAAAAACCTGAAGCCCTGAGTTAAGGTGGGGACACTGAAGGATGAGTGTGGGTGGGAGCTGCCTCCAGAACCAGGGGTTTTTGGTGTTGGGGTTGTTCCAGGTTTATGGTAACTCTGAAGTGAGACGTGGGTATGTGCAGGTGTTTTGTCATTCTCGTCTGATTGTTACTTCTAAGGATAAACAGTCTTGTTTTTCAGAAATTATTGCTCCTGTGATATTGAAATTATGGAGGTGAGAGGCTCAAGTGAGTGAGAGGTGCAGCTGTGGGATTCCTGCCTAAGGGAAATCAGAACAGCTGAATGGGATCAAGCCACAGGTCCACCCAGGCCACTGTCTTGTCTCTAATGCTCTGCAGCAGTTACCGAAGAGGAACAGGGCAAACAGATAGGGATGTGGCAGGTGGTTCAGACAATTCTTTAGCTGCAAGCAGGTAACTTTTTGTTTAATAGCCCCAATGGGTTATTATGAATTTATCTAATCACCTTTTGCAGCCATGTAAACTTTTGGCATAAACAGCCTCCTGTCCTGATGAATCTTGTGGTTTAACCATGATCTGTGTGGAAGAAGAGTTCCTTTGGTTTGCTAATTTCCACTGGGTAACTCCATTCACAAGCGCATGAATCTGACCTTTCAGAGTTTTCACTCCAGGACTGTTTAAAGTTTTCCATGATACTGTGAGACAAGGTAATGCTAAACCAGCTTTTACTTTATGTAATGTTCAGCATTAATTTACATCTCCGTCATGTTTGAAACCTGTGAACTTTGAACATTGTTCCCATGACGGTTCCACAGCTCTGCTGCTGTTCCTTGTCCAGTGATAAGCCTGATAGCTGTTGCCTTTTTCCATGTGGAGGATCTGTTTCTCCTGAGACTTTCCTCTAAGAAGCGGTGACTAATTCGGTCATGAGGTGTACATATGGTGACACCCCTGCTGTGAACAAAAATAAGCTTTCCTTCACACAAAAGTTGATTTTATCATTCCTCTGTCTCTCTCAAACCTCCTCTTCATTCCCAGGGCACTCCTCTTCCTGCTAGGGATTATTCCTTCTCCCTCTTGTTTCCAAATGAGCCGTCATCCATACTCCATGCTAGTGCCTGTCGCCCTGCATAGAGGACTTCTTCCAATGCCATGGCTTCTTAAATCCCTGGTGAGAGCAGCTTTCACATCCCACACAGAGTTTCCATACCGCAGTGTCTTTCCCCTGCATCCACAGCACGTTCCCAGAGAAGCCTCCTTGCTAACTGATGTCATTTGTGGTGGGAGCAGCTACTGGCTGTGTCAGAGATTTCCTAAGGCTTTCTGCTCTGCCAGCCTCCCTCTCGTGACTGATCCCTGGCATTGCACACTGCTCCGGGGAGCAGCAGTTCCTGTTCCGTGTTTATCTGCCTTGAACAGGGATCTGACAGCATCCGACTGCAAGAGGGCTCTGAACATCTCATCAGGAGGGAACCTGGTCACCTCAGTGCACAAGTACACAGTGATGTCTGCAGTTAGATAACACCAAAACTCTGGGACTTGCCTGTGATGGTTGATGGCATTGCGAAAGGACTTTTATATTAAGAAAGCTGTGGCAAAAATTGCAGGTTTTCTGATCCCAGTATTCCTTCAGGCCTGTTCTTCAGTGTGTTCAGAATTAGCTCTTGAAGTACGAATGACAGTCCGTGAGGTAGGATATAAACATCATATGGCTACCTGCTTCCCTGGAAAGACACTCAGATACAGGATCAGAGGCAGAGTAGAAAACAACATGAAAATATACTGATACTAAATCCAGCCATCCATAAAAGGCATTCCCCTCATCTTTTGCTGGATTTGATCCATAAGTGGTTGTGGATTCCAAGGCCTCAGCTTGGGTTTCTCCTGCCATAGGGAGCCTGGGTATGTCAGAATGGGAAGAAACAACTCAGGTCCTATGGGTACTGCAGAGTGGAACTGCAGGCACCAAGCTATTTCCCTCAATATTCATGGGAATTCATTGGGACAACCCAGATGGGATGTACTGGTTGGGAATCCACGGTGCTTTGGGATGCCTAAATGACAATTAAGCCCCAATGGCCAGGAGCAGGTCAGTCACCCTGTTGTGTGTCTGGAGCTAACATAGAGAAAGTGCTTTCTGGTATCAATTTTTATATCTAATACTTTTTATTTCCTTCTTATTGGTATTTGCTGACAGAGCAGAACTGCAGTTGCACCTGAGCAGACTTTATTATCTGCCAGAAGATCTCTGCCATGGTTCAGCCTGAGTGAGAAGAGAGGGTCCCGTGTATAAACAAAAAGATTTTATGGACAGTTAGAAAATCATCATTATTTATCATTTCCACAGTTGAATTGTAACCAAAGGCCTGCAAGCATCTTTGTTTCAAAGTGAGTGAGTTCATCTGGAATCTCCTTTTAAGTAGATTTCTGCTGTCCAGGCAATCTGGGGATTTATTCTGCAAACTTATTGTGGGGCTGACATGAATGAGCTGCTCTACAGAGCAGGGAGGAAGAAATATGTTGCCAGTATTAGTCTCCTTTCTTCTCATAGGTTCCCCATTTTGTTACTTTATGCCTTTTTTTTTATTACCAAAACACCAGGTTTAAAATTCCAATCTATTTTATCATCTAGTAAATACATCTATAAATGTTTTTATGTCAGAAAAAGAAGTGGTTGTGAGTTTTTGCATGGCAGAGCAGTGGTTCAGTGTCAGGGTGGCTCAATGGACAGGGATTTAATTCAGTGGCATGTGCAAGTGAAAGTGAAGTGTTAGGAGGCCACACTGAGCTCATTGCCTAATTACTCACTTATTACCTGTGTAGAAGTCCCCAAGTTTCTAAACAAGAGCTTGGGGAAGTTCTGGTTGATACCCTTTTCTCTTGGACTCTGTGATTTATTCCAGTTCAAGAAGGTGCAATGACTGACAAGCCAGAGCACCTGGAGTCCAGGAGCTCCTGGCATCTCACTGGCTTGATTGCATTTCTGACAGTGGTAGGATTCTTCCTCAGCAGGGTCCAAATCTCAGCCAGGAATCCCAGAGCTCACCCCTGTGCTGTCAGGTAACTGAGCCAGAGCTCTGTTAAAGGATTGCATTTCCAGCTGCAGGACGAATGAAGTCTCAGGAATTTCCCTGATATTGCTGACTCCATGGATAACCTCTTTATTTTTTCTGTGCCACCTTGCCTGGATGCCTCCTACCTTCTTCAGATGGTTTGAGCAAAGAACACATCAAAAGGTGTAGGCATGTCTCTCATCAACTAAATACCAGCAGTCAGGTTATCTGAAATCTTTTTCTTTCACTGGAAAGAAAGTGCCTTCAGGGGTTCTCATTGTGTACCCCAAAAGTACACAGAAAAACAGCGCTGGAGTAGAGGCAGCAGCAGCACCCCCATCCTGCTCACTGAAACACTCTGTGTTCACAATAACCCCCCTGCTTTGATCTCTTGCCAAGAATAACACAGACAGTCTATTAAAACATCTTTAATGACATGATATAATTAAAAATATCTAACGTGCAACTCAAAGAAATGAATATGAAGCTTGTTTGAGTCTGTTTCCACACCCCTCTAAACTTGACTGGCAGGTTCCAAACCTTCATTAATTGGCCTGAAAATGCATGAATACCCCAATATTATGGGGGGTGTGTGTTCTATATTATCAGTTGGGAGCACAGGGGATGAATAATCAGATTTGAAAGGATTTAGGTGCCATGGTAGCTTTAAAAATCCTGCAAGGCACATCACGGCATTTGTGAGCATTTACATTTCTGTTTAAAGTGGTCTGAAAAGCCTTGGAGACACTCGTCCCTGAGGCTCTTAACAGTCTGTGTGTTTTAAGTCTCTGAAGCAGTTGAGAAGAGAGCTCTAAATGCCTTAGTCAAAAGGACATCATTGTTTGTGAATTGATTCCTTTTCTTCACAGTAACACAGAATTTGTACAGCACCTCATCTTTCAGACTTGCAGAGCAGACCAGAGGAGCCAGAATGACTGCCAGGTCCCAGGGGAATCCTGATTATTAGATCATGAAGTAACTCTGGGCATGGTCTAATATGAAAGTGACAATTAGGAAAGCTTCTGTTCCTGAGTCTGCTCTGGTCTAAAGGACAGTGTCAGCTGAGACACTTCCAGAGTCAGCAAGGGAAGCAGGTCAGTGCAAATGAACAAACAGGTGAACCTCAGCCCAGCATGAACCCAGCTTTAGCAAATGTGAAATTAAATGTGCTCATTTGAGTCCTTGCTAAAGAGTTTAGCTTGGCAATTTTAACCCTGTGTGGCTATGACTCAGCTGAGAGACAAAAACTCAGCTGTGTGTTTGTGCCCTTCGTTTCTCCTTTGATCCTCGGCACATTTTGTAGGGGCCAAGACTAAGAAGGATTGGTTTTGAAGGATTCCTGGTCACCAGGAGCATTCATTGGAAGGGACATGAGGCCATCATCACTGAGATGGAAGCACAGACAGGTCAGGCAGAAAATACCTGCATTTTCCCTACAACACAGAAGCAGTTGGTTGTTACATTCTGACTGTATTTTAATTTCCTTTCAGTCTTCACTAATGGCAGTACTGCAGGTATCATCTCTCAAGAGGCCACAGAGCACTTTTTTCATACACCACCTCTTCTGATTTGACAGGATTATACAATATTAACTTCACAATAGCTCAGGGCCTGCCTGCTCAGAGGCATCATTTCATGGCTGACATGAGTAATTCCAGCTGTAGCCCAAGGTAGAGCCATGCAGGCTGTTCTTGTTTGGAGAATGAATAGCTTGCCATCCACCAGGAATCACAGACTTCCTGTGGAGCAGGATCCATTGTGTCAAAGTACAGCAGTGCAAGCACCAGCAAGTTTGCTGGGAGCCCTGCTTCCATCAAAAAATCACTTTCATCTTCCAGTGACTTATACCTCTGGGATTTCTGTCTGGACCCTGTTAACTGTGCTCTGACGAGAGTCTTGAGTAGCAGAAACCCGTCAGTCATCAAAAACACTGCTGTTCCTGTGACTGGAGCTGCTCTCCTTGGCCATCACTCGGTATGAGATGCGCATGAAGGAGCCCATGAGCAGCACAACGAAGAGGATCAGGAGCAAGGACCAGACCCCCGGCTCAATGCCCTTGAGGAAGCTTGGGCTGTCCTGGGGGATGGTGCTGGTCAGACTCAGCAGGTACCCAAGAGTCCAGCCAGATGATCTATCACCCATCTATTGAAATAAAAAGGTGAGGTCAGAAGACAAGGAGATGGCCTGGACCCCAGATGTGTTTCTGTGCATGGTCCCAAGGCTTTGTATGTATTATCTGAGACTGATACAAGGATTTGGCTTGAAATGAGGAGCTCTCCCACTCTCAGTGCCCTGAGTACACCAATAATGGCACTTTCACCCACACCTCTGCCCATGGTGGTCCACATAAGCACAGGTCTGGCCAGCCCCCTCTCTCCTGAGCTGTGCTGTAGGGAAGTGCTGTTCTCTACTTACTAATGGGTTCTTCTAGTGGATCTTAAGTCTGTATTGTGGATAGTTATCTCTCTGGCCCTGGTTGAACCTCAGACCTGTGGTTTAGGTTGCTTGTCTCTGTGTTTCTAGGCTGGGCTCCCTGGGGGTCCTGGACCTACCTTCATTACCTTGCCTTTTCTGGTGGTCCCTACTTGGCCCTGCTCAGTGGGACCATGGCTGTGACTGTCAGTTGTGTGAACAGGTTTTCTTTTCTTTTGTGAAGGGAATGACCCGAATCAAATCCCCCTGTCCTTAGGGCCTCCAGATCCTGGAGTAATTTCAAACCTTATTAGACATGAGGTTAGATTATTAGATATTAGGAAGAAATTCTTCTCTGGGAGGGTGGGGAGGCCCTGGCCAGGTTGCACAGAGAAGCTGTGGCTGCCCCTGGATCACTGGAAATGTTCAAGGCCAGGCTGGATGTGACTTGGAGCAGCCTGGGATGGGGAAAATGTCCTTTCTCAAGCAGGAGATGGAATAAGAAGAGCTTTATGTTTCCTTCCAATCCAAAACCTAGGTTTCTATGATGATAAAGTATTTATCAACCCTCATGAGTATAATAGTGGTTGCAGAAAGGTAGGGAAGCACCTTTTGGCTCAGGAAATGTTATCAGCAGCTTGTCCTTAGCATTAAGTGGGATCAAGCTGTACTTCCTTCCCCTACAACACAGATTACTAAAGATGGTGTTGACCCAGGGAAGTTTTTTGACCCATGTGTTTTTCAGAGAGGACAAGTGTCATCTCTGGCTCTCTGACACTGGTTTTCTTGTTTATCACAACTGTGAATCCATTTTGCAAAACCGTCCTGCTGGAGAAGCCCAGCTGGTTAGGGCTTGTCAGTGTGGGAACAGGTTGGCTGTACTGGGACTAGCCCTCCTGGTAACTGGGAACACTCTGCTGTAGAAACTGACCTTCTGGAATGCAGTCCAAGCAGGCTGGTCAAAGTCAAGTGTGTATCCTGTTGTACTGAGATGGAAGATGAAGGCAGACACAGTGCAGTAATCAACAAGTGTATCCAGGCTTGCTTGGGACTCCCTAATCAGCTGGTGCCATTTCCAGAAAAAAAAAAAAAAAAAAAAAAAAAAAAAAAAAAAAAAAAAAAAAAAAGAAGAAGAAGATTGGGGAGAAAAATAAAAGAAGTAAATACTCAGTAACTGAATTTCAGGCCTGCTACAGCCTCTCCTTTCCTGTTCTGAAACAGACTGTGGGACTGGAGGAGGGGTTTGTGTCCTGTGCAGACTGAAACCACATTTCCTACACTCACTGGGCAGTGGGGTAGAAATCAGTGTCTCTGTTGCTGCTTTTGCTCCCATCTTATTAAGCCAGATCCCAGAGCAGCAGGACTGAGCCAAATTGCCTTGCTGGTGAATTGCTTGGTAGGATTGATTACCTGCTCTCTAATTAGGCTGAGCTGATGCTGCAGCCTTTCTCCCAGCTGGAACATTGGGATCTTTCTCCTCCTTCCAGAAGAAGCTTTCAGGGACTGCTTATGGGCTCATTAACAAACCCTGGAGAAATTGTCCCATTTGAATGTTATTGTGGATGCTCCATCAGTGTAAGTGCAAATGAGGGTGACTTCATAACCACCAACTCAGGGGAAGAACTGACAAACTCCCCCTGGCTTGGGCTCCATGGCCACAGGTGGAATGGGAACAACTCT
Source organism: Certhia americana (assembly GCA_018697195.1). NCBI lineage: Eukaryota > Metazoa > Chordata > Aves > Passeriformes > Certhiidae > Certhia > Certhia americana. The sequence continues at coordinate 7,746,630 of CM031872.1, forward strand.
GGAGTCTGATTGGACGTGTCCCTTGCACTGATGGACAAAAGGATAACAGCAAGACCAAGGTGATGTACAGGAGTGAGTAAACAGCCCTCCTGTTTACTTAAAATACTGTAAAAGGTATTTGTGGCTTTTATTTAATTAGGTCCAGGTGTTACCAGCAGCAGTTGGGATTTGAGAGGAAGGAAAATAAGTGGAGCCTGTTTCCTCTAAGTAAAAAAAAAAACCAAAAACCAAAACCAAAAAACAACCAAAGAAAAGCCCCACAGAAAACCAAAATCCAGACAAATCCAAACTTTTCCCTGAGGGAGCCAGTAAGTTACAGCTTTGTCAGTCTGAGCCCTGAGTGCTTTTGCAACAAACTCTTCCTTGCTTCCCACTCTCCCTGCACACCGAGGTATTCCACAGTTACCTCTTTGATGGACATCCCACACAGCCTCTTGACAGCCTGAGCCAAGTCAGGAGAAGGTACAGTTCCTCTCATGAAGTCCATGGCCTCAGAAACCACCTGCAACAGCAGCAGAAATAATCACCAGGTGGGACTGTGCTCTTTGTCCTTGCACTGCACACCAGAAATTACCCCTAGGGAAGAGAGGGGCAGTGGCTGAGCTTTGACAGGGTGCCCTCGGTGTGCAGGGCTGGTTCCAGTGCCTTGGAAGGGCTCAAGGGACAGGAGCAAAGCTACTCTTGTCAGGAGATGCAAACAGGTCTGTTCCCCGTGTGCATCCAGCAGCCTTCCTGGCCATGATAAGGAGACTGGTCTTAGAATCAAGAAATGATATTGGTTGCAGAAGATGTCTAAATCAAGTTCAACCATTAAACCAGCACTGCCAAGCCCACCACTAAACAATGTCCCCAAGTGCCACATTTACACAGCTTTTAAATCGCTCTAGGGATGGTGATTCCACCACTGCCCAGGGCAGCCAGTCCCAGGGCTTGACAGTCCTTTTGGTGAAGGAATTTTCTCTATTGTCCAGTCTAAACCTTCCCTGGCCCAGCCTGAGTCCGTTCCCTCCCCTCCTGTCCCTGTTCCCTGGCACCACAACCTGAACTCCCCCAGCTGTCCCCTCCTGGCAGGGAGTTGTGCAGAGCCACAAGGGCCCCCCTGAGCCTCCTTTGCTCCAGGCTGAGCCCCTTTCCAGCTCCCTCAGCCCCTCCTGGGGCTCCAGCCCCTTCCCAGCTCTGTTCCCTTCCCTGGACACACTCCTGCCCCTCAATGTCCTTCTTGCAGTGAGGGGCCCAAAACTGAGCACAATATTCATGGTGTAACCTCACCAGTGCTGAGGACTGGGAGATGAACCCAGTGCTCCTCTGCACCATGTCCATGGGAGACTCAGGAGCAGGGTGCTGAGGAAATTTCCATAATCACCCTCCCTGGAAATGCACTCAGCTTGTCCTAGGATCTAGAGCTGCTCCTGGCTTCACCATCCAAGGACTTTGGCCACTGAGTTCAGGTTCTCAGGTAGAAGGCTGCTTGTATAGTCCAATAATGCAATTTGCAATTCTTCTGATTTTTGCAATGCTAAATCAAAAAATTCCCTTTTCAATGGTAAAAACATTGTTCTGAAATCTTTGCCTGCTATTGCTAGCACTCTTGCTCTGGCTTTAATAATGATCTGAGCTGTCATTTCCAGTGATGTAAAGATTGTTTTTGGAGACCTATAAGATAAGAAAACCCATTAAATTATGAGCAATGGGTCTGTCTTTGATGCGTCCCATTGGAATATGAGACTGTACAGTTGAATCTTTTCTCCTAACACTGCAAGAAAGAATGGTTGTGCCTGTCTTTGTTGAAGAGCTTCAGTCACTTTCTTAAGGGCTTCTGGGCATGACCAAAAGTTTGCTAAGAGAAGCAGAGGATCTCCAGCTTTACCACAGACCTGGTGTTAGAAGACCTGCTCAGCACACAACTCCTGACTGTCCTCTCCCTGCTGGCTCCATGGAACCCCAGAGTGGGTCTCAGCAGCAGAGAAAGACACTGTCCTCACTGAGGAGACATGGATGAAAAAAGCTCCCCCACAGTCACTGTGGGAAGCCAGTGGTCCTTGTTTGAACAGTTGTGTGACAATGAGTGGGAGAAGGCAGGAGTCTCATGGTCTGGATGTTCCCACTGTATTTATTAATGCTCAGACTCGTCCCATTTCATGGGTTCTTCATACAGTTGCTTACCCCAGTGTAAATATGAACTCACCAGAAACCTGATCGGAAGGGGCTTGAGACCACTGCTGAAAGAATGCTTGAAGAAGCTGCAGGAAGAGGAAGAGTTGAGCAGGCTTTGCACGAGGCTCACACAGGCTGTGGGATTGCTGGAGCCTGTGATGTTGAAGACCTCCTTGGGGCCAGGGATGTCCCATGTATCATCACTGGCAGCACAAGGCCCAGCATGCACTGATTGCCACTGCACTTCCCGGGAGTAGGTGAGGGGCCAGCAGGGATTGGACACAGTTTTAGCACTTCTCTGATCCTGGAGGCAGAATAAAACAAGGACAGAGGTAGCAAGAGAGGACACTGGCATCCCAGGGCTTCACACAGGAAGACAGAAGGTAACATGGTTAGGAACAGCTTTCCCCAAGTACTACAATGCTGAGAATGAGCAGGGAGGCTGTGAAAGCTTTGCCAAATCTTATGGCATTGAGTCTACCAGGAGGCCCAGCCAGGTCCCAGCTCCTGCTGAGCTCTGGGCCCCTGCAGTGACTGGACCTGCTGAGAGGTGATGAGTCCCAGCCCTACCCACCCTCCCTTAGAGCACAAATACAATTTCATGCATCCTGTGCTCTTTCTAGTTGCAAGAAGGAGGCTGTTCTGATCTGCCTTCCAGGTGGCTCAACACCACAAGAACCAGTATTTACCTCAAGCAATTTCCCAGTATAACTGTGGCGAAGTTGATGTCCAATGTGTGACATTCAGGTCTTGAATAAGGGCAAGTGGGGTTTATAGGGAGGAAAGTGAAAGGGCAGGGAGCAGTTAATTCCTGAAAAACACAGTTTTGATGAGGACTAAGATGGTTCTTGAGTTTGTCCCATCTTATACCACTGTTTTCTTCCACCCTCTTCCCCAAGTGAAATAAAGTTTGGAAGAACCAAAACACCTGCATGTTTTCAAAATTAAATACTGCTCTTTAAAGATGCTTCATGGTTAAAATCAGCAAAGGAAATGTCCCAAATGGAAGGTCTTAGTTGGTTCCTGGGTGCCCCCATTCTAGGATGGAGGAGCAGTTCCTAGGAGCCAAGGGAAGCCTTGCCTCTCCTCATCCTGAAGGTGATGTTGACACCTCTGGAGAGTAATTTTTTGCTTGTGTGTATTAAGTAGGAGCCAAATAGAACCTGTAAGTAGGAAACCCTTGAACTGGTGCCTGTGTTTCTGCTTGAAGGGGAGAGAAAGTTTTACAAGGGATTGTCTAATGTATGCAAACAGGCTCTACTAAAAAGGGATTGACTGAAGTGAGTGACACTTTGCCCATTACCACACCTTGTGCAGCTGCCATTTAGTGCTGTTGTTCCCCTGAGCAGACACTCACCTGGATGAGCACGGAGAGCAGCCTGCTGCGGAGCTGCTCCGTGCCGTGGCAGGGGCACTGGAGGGTGTGCACCCTGTGTGTCTGCCCATAGAGCTGCAGCCTCACTCCATCCTTTGGGGTCTGCTTCTCTTCTTCCAGCTCAGAAGTGAGCTGTGCTGAGGTTCCTCCCACAGACAGGATTCCTGCCATCCCCTTCCTGGAGGGGACCAACTGTCCTCGCCAGTCATACTGAACCAAAAAGAACAAGAGAGGTCAATCCTTGAGACTTCTCCATCTCAGTCACAGCCAAGTGCCAGCATTAGAGCACAGAGAGAGAAAGCAGCTTGATGGTGCCCACAGCCCAACACTTTTCTGCCCACAGGACATAAGGATGCTGAACCAGTGGCTTCAGAGGGAACAGAGGAACCATTGTACAGGCACTGCCACCTGCACAGAGCCTTCCCACAGCCTGTGGGGGCAAACAGGGCTGCCCAGCCTGGATGGCTGCGCCAGGCAGTGGTCTCAGCAGGCAGGAGAAGGGGACAGTGGAGAGGCTGGTGGGGAGTGGCAGGGACATTTCCAAGAGGGCAGATATAAGTTTCAAGTGCTGCATTGATGCTAAAGGGATCCTTATGTCAGAAGAACCCCGTGGCATCATCTCCTGCAGTCTTGCAGAACTTTGGCAATGCTGAAGCTGACAGCATAGGCAGGAGAGTTTACATGGGGTAGGCACTCTCTGCCTGGCTGGGGGAGGCAGTGCGGCTCTCTGACAATTCCCTAACCAGTGTGTGCTTGCTTCTGGTTATCAGAGCTGTTTTTCCCATCCCCAACTAGGCATAACTCAGTCTAACCCACCTTTCTCTTGCCCTTTGAGTTCTTTTGGAGACCCTTTGGCTTGAGAAGTGATGGGTGAAACAAGAAAACTGATTTTTTTTTTTTTTTTAGCAAGTGCCTTCTAAATACAGAGCAGGCCTCCCTGGTCTCACTGGTGTCTCAGTGAGAGAGGCTTTTGCTTTGGCAGCAACAAAATCTGCTTCTCTGCCACCCACAAGACTCCCTGTGGGACAGCTGGACTCCAATGGCAATCCCACAGCACTCCACAAACAGCAGCAACTCCTGTTTGACAGAGGCACTGAGCCACAGCTGCAGCAGAGCTCTTGGTGATGCCCCATGGTCAGGCTATCAGATCATCTGCATGAGCATCCTGGACGTGCTGGCCAGAAAGCCCCACATCTGTTTGGGCAACTGCATGGATGTGTTCATGGAAGGCCAGAGCAGAGGTTTGGTTCTTCAGCTTAGTTATGACCATGGAATCACAGGTTGGGTATGGGTTTGGGTTGGAAGTAATATTAAAGCTCACCTCATTCCAACCCCCTGCTGTGTGCAGGGACACCTTCCACTATCCTAGGGTGCTGCAAGCCTCGTCTGACCTGGCCTTGGACACTTCCAGGGATGGGGGGACGGGGCAGCCACAGCTGAGGTAGGGCCTCCCTACCTCACCTCAACCAGCTGGTGCTGGATCTAAGCTGTCCCCTCTGAAGGGCAGTGGAAGTTGTGCTGAAGCTTTGTTTTAAGTACAGGGTTTTACCCGTCCCACACATGTCTCTGGCTGTCTGTTAACAGGAGCTGCTCAGCCCAGCTCTGTGTGCCCCAGGGAGAATCATCCTGTACCTTGAAGAAGTTCTCCAGGACATAGTTAACAGCAACCCAATTGAATGCTTCTTCCTCTGGGCTGGACAGGATTTGTGCTCCTTGAAAGTTGAAGGGGGAGGACTTCAGGGTGCCAGTCAGAGCTGCAAGGAGACTGTCAGAGAGGATGGGATGGGTGAGGCTAAACACAAAAGAAAAAACAATATTTGATGTTACAGGACCCTGCCAAGAGCAGCCTGCAGTGGGGGCACACTGCAGGGATTCTGCTGTGCTCCCTACTTTGGGTAGTAGCCCAGAGACACAATGACAATCCCACTCCTGCTACTACTTCCCTCTTCCCTCGCATGGCACTGGAGGCAAGAACAGCAGAGGGATGGTTTGAACAACTGTGCCACCATTTAAGAATTTAGGACCTTAGTATCCTCTGTCACTGAGGAAATCCTCTGACCCTATCCCACTGGCCTGGTCCCCTCCAGATCTTACTTTTTCCCAGTGTCTAAAAGGAGATAAAGGTCCCAGTAATGTGGTGACGGAGAAGAGGGTCCCCAAAAGTGTGCGTGATAAGGTGAACCTTCCCAGCACCATTTCCAATTTGCTGACAAGAAACACTCCTGAAAGCCCATGTGGGCTGTCACACAAACTGAAAATACTTGAGCTTCCAGACTGATGGGTGTTTTCCCAAGCACTAATTATGAAAGTGTAATTGTGAAGGAGACAGTGCCAGCCTGGCAGCAGTTGCAGGACTGTCATCTTCATGGCTGCCTGGGGTGACACATGGAGACACAGCCATGCCATGCTCCTCTCCTCAGGGCCTGAGGAAGGTTTACCTGACTAGCAGATTAGGGATGGCTCACACTGCAGAGCAGACAGGGTGGGATGCCAGAATGATCCCGTGACGTGTGCTGATCTCTGGGTGTGGGTTTGCAACATTCACTCACTTCAGCTGCCTCATGCTGGTGGTGGCTCCCAAGTACAGGGGGGTTTGGCTGTGCTGCTCTGCTGGGATCTCGTTCTGGGCCCAGTTCAAACATGGCTCCAAGCTCTTCCCAGCTTTCTGTGGAGAATCTGAATAGCTGGAGTATCCTGGACCTGAGGACCACAGAACAGAATGGAATTTTAAGGGAAGTTATAGGAGAACTCTAAGAGCTGTTACCCCAGAGATTGCTATCCTATGACATGGTTAAGACAGAACCTGTCACAGGTGGAGTGAAAGAGGTCTTCCAGGTATCCATCCTGCTAAAATATGGAACTGAGACCAAAACATGTGCATAGAAATCCCAAATTACATTAAGACTACCCTAGCTCTGCAGCTGAGCAGCCACATGACTGCTTCAACAGCTGAGGCTGTCTCAGCCCACAGAGGAAGAAATGTGGCTTTAGTTGCTATAAAAATAAGCAAAGGACACACACAGACTGATGTGTCACTTCTGTCTTCTAGCCACCGAGCCCCTGCTGACAAGGTGCAGCAAGACACGCCTGCCCTAGAGGAAGCCAGTGCTCTGCAGAGGGAAGCTGTGTGCCAGCCTTGACTCATTTTTCCAGCAAGTCAATGGGGTCTTAAATGTTGGGTTTGAACTACTACCCAGGAAGAGCCTCCCTTCCTCATCCTCCTGATTCCCTCACCACGTGCTTTGCTCTCTGGGGCCCTGTGCAGGGCTGAGCTGCAGCTTCCCTGCAGTCCCTGCAGGGCTGTGGCAGTGCTGCCATGCAGACAGGGCCACTCACACCTGGGCTTGAGACCTGCCTGGGCCTCTTGTGCTGCTGCTGACAGCAAACTGCCTCACAGAGCTGCTGCTTAACCCAGCTGCTGAGTGAGGGACATGTACAAGGTTTCAGGGAGCCCTTCTTTCACTTTCTGTGTGTGATTTCTGTTGTTTACAGCCTGCAAGGGCACTAACTCTGTTCCCTGCTTGCTGTGCAGCTGCCTTCCCACAGCACACTGCTGCTGAGGGCTCAGTCCTTTCCAGCATCCCGCTATAACCAGGCTTTAACATCAAAGGAAGATTAGGAGATAGGGAAGGAAAACCCCAGGCATTAATGCATGAAACCCTCTCAGCTGGCACTGGCAGGGCCAAACTGATTCAAATTTATGAGGAAAACCCCCAAATTCTCTGAAATGTGACACCTAAAGGCAAGCTGAACTACTGCATGTGCTGTCAAATGCCATGTAGGGGATTGCAGTCTTTGCAGCTCTGCTGCCCTGGAGCTACCCCAATTATTACCCAGGGCACAGTCAGGAGGAGGCAGGAGATACCAGGAGTCATCCTGCAATCAGATTCAACTCCATTGCTGTTCACTGCCTCTGCTGGGTGAGAAGCTCTAGCAACTTTGGCTCTGCCACTGATCCATGAGGACATCACGACAAGCCCCATCCTCTCTGTATGTTTCCCTGCCTGCAGCAGCCCCAAAATCCTGACACCTGCTACTGCCAAGGGCCTGATGTCCAGCTGTGTGTGGCTAAATCTGCCCAGTCGAGAAGAGCCATGCTGAAAATAAGCAACTTGTGCTTCCGTATTTCAGTGCACAGCTGGGTGGTGCAGGAGCCAAGGAATTTGTGGCACTGGTCCATGCACAGGTCTCTGTTTTCCCATCCATCCCATGCCAGTCCCACAGACCATTGAGCAGGAAATGGGCATCTTACCTTGCACAGGACAGGAACTGCATCCTCTGATCACCCCGGTCTTGTTTGCGTTGGTGGCTGTCCATTGGTAGATGAACAGGATGGTGCGGGATGGGCTGGCATCCAGAACAATGCCATACTGGAAAAACCCCAAAACATTCTACTGAAAAACACTACTGAATGCATGCTGATTGATGTTGTAGGGTTACTAAGCATGTATAGGTATTCTGGGGCACCCCTGGGCCTGCACTGCAGTGTTTGAGTTTGCTTGTTATGTTCAAAGAGCAGGCAAAGCCAGAAGATGATGAGGATTTACAGGGAACCATCTACATTTCTGAATATACATGAGGAACAGCGGGAGTGGAGAAACGCCCAGAAATACACCAGCTCTACAGTGGCACACGCTGGAGCTGCTCCTGAAACCAGGCAGAGGCTTCTCCTGAGAGCTGAGCCACCTGGAGCTCAGGAAAAACAGGTCCTAAAGCAGTGGGAGATGCCACTGTACAAGTTCTGCACTGATTCTGGGACTCAAACTGCTGCTGGTTGGTTTGCTCAGGCTTTTTGTGCAGGAATTGGAGGGCTGCAGCTCACTTGTCCCAAGGAACCCAGGACTCCTGTGTCACTTTGATGTTGCACTTCAGTGATGGTGGGACACAGGCTGGGTTCACCCCAATGTGTGCAGAGCTGCGGGAGCTGCAGCAACCAGCACAGGCACTGTACAACACAGCAGCCCCTCAGAGACAGAAATGATGTCTTGGAAGAAGAGCAGCAGAAGTGAACATGACCAGCTCAGCCCCTTGTCCCCTGGCAGCTCTGCTATTGCCCAAGCCAAGGGCTCTCTGTCTCATTGTCCCCAGTGTCTCTCTGTTTGCTGCTGACCAAGTCTTGCTGCTCCTTGTATATGAGGGTGAGCACGTGGAGGTCACTGGACTAACCTGCAGCACAGCTCTGGATGTCCCCACACCCAAAATAGCTCCAGACTTAGCCTAGGGCTCCTCTGCCCCCTATTACATGACCCCAGTTTGGGATATCACCTACACAGACGAAGGAAACTCAGGAGATCCATGGCAGTGCGTGGTCGAATCTGTATCTCACACACAAACAGAGCTGTGACTGAGTGGGAGGAGAAACCTCCTGAGAGGTTGATGTTAATGCCACCAGAAGGGTTTCAGCGCCAGCCAGAATTGGCTGCAGCCTCTGAGCGAGGCTGGCTGCCCTCTGCCCTCCTGGAGCTCCCAGTTGCACCAGTCCTGGCACCCAGGCCAGGGGCTGGTGAGGCTGGGCTGGAGCAGCAATGCGGAAGGAGGATGGAGCTCCCTGCCCGAGCCTGCTGGCACCCTCCCACACCAGTGACAGCTCGGATTTCTAGCAGGGACATGTTGGCTGCCGCAGCAGAGGAAGAAATGAATGGTATTGGTGGAAAAACATGGATTTTTTTTTTCCTCCTTTAGAAAATTAGAGGCTTCTGCTGGGAGTGCAAGGGAGAAGGGGAGGGATCACCATATTTATGTCCAGCTCAACAGCAGGAAAGGACANNAACGCAGAGCAATGAGGGGGTTTTTAATCCAGTTTTGTTTCTGAGATGAACACGGAGGTGGGGTGCTATCTCCAAACATGCAGGATAACCTCCTTCTGTTGAGTTAAACCATGGTGTGCACTGAGCTCACCTCAGCAATGGGAGAATTGAGAGACAGAGCAGGTGGGCAATAACCCCCCCCCCCACCCCGACCTGACCCAGCTGTGAGGATCACACTGGCTCTTTGACTGAAATCAAAATAGGACCAAAGAGAAGAAGGAATGAAAGACACTTTGTTTTTAAGATAGCAGCAGCAGTTCAGAGGCACATTCCTACTGACTTTTGAGAGGGACCTATCTCTTTCCCTGCACTGACACCACTGGTTCCTTGTTCCTCTGGGACAGCACCTGACATGGGCTGCCTCCCCTCAGCTCACCCTGAGCATCTCTACTGGCCTATGGACCATAGCCAGTCTGTATTCCCTGACCAGCCAAAAGGGTGGGCTTGTTTCTGGTTCAAAAACCTACAGCATATTGAAAGATGCCAACCTGTCCTGACAGTCTTGTTTCAGTTCCCTCCTTGCTTTTTAAGTAGCTCAATAACAAAATAATGTCAACAGCAACAAAGCAGCCTAGTTTCACTGCCTGTCTCACCCTTTGAGAGCCCTTACCTTGGTCCTGAGTGGGGCCACAGGCACATCTTTGGTGGAGACACAGAGCAGCACGATGCCCGTCAGTCCTGCTACAATCACCAGCCAGGGGGGAAGGAGCTCACGCCAAGACATGAAGAGCTTTCTCCTTTCACGAAAGAGGAAGCAGTGGAGCAGCAAACTGACACCGGCTGCTTTAACAACCTTTAAAAAGAGCAGAAAGGCGTGGCCGGGGCCAGGCTCTGACTCCAGCCCAGCCCCAAGCCACAGGGACCACAAGGACGCGTGGGCCTGGCTGGGATGTGTCAGGCAGCTCTGCTTTCCCTTGCATCGCTGCTGCCCATAAATAGCAGGAGGGCTCCGTGCCCGCCCCAGTGCCAGCTGTGCAACAGCACCGCTGCAACCTCGAAACTGCCCCAGGCAGCGGGGTTGAGGTAAACAGAAATGTGGGGTTAACTCAGCTGTGTAATAAGCAGAAAGCTGGCAAAACTCATCCCGTTGGTATTCCACGTCTGGCAGTGTGAGCTTCCAATTTAGAAGTGGGGAAACTGCTTGTCACTGGATTTGCTTTATTTTTAAGGGCCTGAGCTCCCCTTCCTGAGAGCGACCCTGTGGAAAATAACCAAGGCTCAGGCTTTATGAAACGCACGCCTGCTTTCTCCTGACAATGTCACAAAGTCTTATACCTGAAAGCGGAAATTCTGAAGAAAACAGTGTGGCTTCTCACACTGAGTTAATCAGCTGGTTGGTCGTGTCCAAAAACTGGTCATGGATCTGAAGATGAAACCAGGAATGAGGGAAGGCCACTTCTCTGTTTTTTGTGATGTTTCCTCTTCTCGTTGCTGTCTGCCTGTGATCAGCCAGGAGGGAAGCCTCAGACACCCCAGGAACCCTGAGTTTTGCTGCATAGAAACATGGAATCACACAATCTCCTGAGTTGGAAGTGACCCACAAGGATCAAGCCCAACCCTTGGCCCTGAACAGGACACCCCCAAGAGTCCTGCTATGTGGAAGCTCCTGGAGCAGGAGCTGTGGAGAGCTACTAAGTTTGTCAAGGTTCTGGAACATTTCTCTTGGGAGGAAAGACTGAGGGAGCTAGGCCTGTTCAGCCTGGAGGAGACAGCCGAGCAGGGACCTCATCAATGTGTTAGAGTACCAAAAGGATGGTGTCAGAGCATGGACCAGACTCCGCTGGTGACCAGCAGCGGGCAAGAGGCAGAAACTGAGACCCAGGAAGTTCCAGCTGCACACGGGGAAGAATTTCTTTCCTGTGTGGGTGACCAAGCACTGAACAGGCAGCCCGGAGCGGGTGTGGAGTCTCCCTCACAGGAGATATTCCAAAGCCGTCTGTTCTGGGATGACCCCGCTTGGAAAAGAAGGTGTGACCAGATGACTCTCTATTGTCCCTTCCAACCCGAACCATTCCGTGATTCTGTGATTCCATGTGCCTGAGAGCGCTGTCCAAAGGCTCCGTGAGCCCTGTCCGCCCTGCTCGGCGCTCAGCCGAGCCGCACCGAGCTCCTCGGGCCGCCGTGGCCGCGGGGAGCCCGGGGACACCCACAGCAGCCGCCGCGGAACCTTGGTGCGGCGGAACCTTGGTGCTGCGGTGCGGGGCCCGTGCGCGGCGGGGGCGGGTTGGGGCGGACCGCGCGGAGCCGGGGCGGGAGCTGAGGCGGGGTCCGAGCCGGGAACGGGAACGGGAGCTGGGAACGGGAACGGGAACGGGAGCTGGGAACGGGAACGGGAACGGGAACGGGAGCGGCCCCTGAGAGCAGCCCCTGAGCTGGGAGCAGCCCCGCGGACCCGGCCAGGCCGAGATGTACGCGGGGCTGCAGGAGCTGGGAGTGGCCAATGGCGAGGACCTCAAGGAGACCCTCACGAACTGCACGGAGCCGCTGAAGGCCATCGAGCAGTTCCAGGTGTGTTGGGTGCCGTGTGGGGCCGGGCTGTGCGGGGACAGGGAGCACGGGACGGCCCCCAGTGCTGTCTGGGTTTTTCCTCGCTTTCTTTGTTATCCCGGGTGCCGTTCTCAGTCCCCGCTGCGGGTTGTGTTGCAGACGGAGAACGGGGTGCTGCTGCCCTCGCTGCAGTATGCTCTGCCCTTCCTGGATCTGCACGGCACCCCCCGGCTCGAGTTCCACCAGTCCGTGTTCGATGAGCTGCGGGAGAAGCTGCTGGAGAGAGTCTCTGCCATCGCTTTGGAGGGAAAGGTCGAGGAGAGGTATGTCAGCAGTCTCCTTGGTTCCTTGGAGTGAGCTCTGTGTGAAAATGCAGTGGATGGGTGACTTGTGTTAGGGAGAGGTTAGGGTTCCTCCAGGGACTGCCATTCCCAGTGGCTTGTAGGTTATCACTTTGTTTCCTTTACTGCCCCATGGTACTTAGTCTCTGTGTTTTTGTCCAGTGTGTTTTCCAGATACAATGAAAGCTGGAAGATTCTCCTAGAGAAAAGATTTTTTTTTCCCTGTGTCAAGATGCCCTCGATACAGCCGTGGTCATGTGTGTCATGAAGCACGTTGCCAAGGTGGGACCACTGCAGTGGCTGGCCTGGTGCATGTGTGTGTCACTGGCAATGACAACTCTGGTGTGCCTCTGGCAGTGGGCTATGCTCCCTCGGCACCTTCTGCAAGTGGTGTTGTTCAGTCCCAGGACTGATTGAAGATTCAATACATTCTTGTATCTGCTAATAACTCAGCGGCCTATTCAAAAAGCATTTTAAAATTTTCATAATCATAATTATCTATTTCCCTATTTCATTCAAATCCATGCAGCTTCCCAAAAACTCCAATTTGCTGATAGGTGAATTTTTCTATAGCTGATTTAGAAATCTCTGCACAAGTGGAGAGTAAGACTTGAGAGTGCAATTAAAAGTAGCAGGATGGGAGAATCAGATCTATGAACAAAATCTCTAGGAGGGTCCCTTACCTAAAAGACTCAATGTTTGGACTCAAGGTAATGACATTCAAAACACTGCTGGACCTTGAGTAAATTTAATGATTTTGGAAACATCACCTCAATCTATTATGCTGGGTGATTTAAAGTAGATCTTTTTTCTTTCTTTGAAAAGAATTAAGGGTGTGTGATTTGATTGTTGAAGAAATCTCATTAGGGCTTTGACTTTCCCTACACACCAGGTGGTGAAAGCCCCAGACGCCTGAGGTGGGGATCAGGGCATGGAGAGGATTGTCCTGCTCTGCTCGTGCTGGGCCGACAGCCTACACCTTGATTCCTGGGCTGTTTGGACCAAGAGAAAAAAACATCTAAAGCTGTTTGAAAAAATGATAAAGGATGGGGAGATCGGGGGGCCCGTGGGGCAAGCTGGGGCACTGGGATGTGGTTTTCAGATGCTGGAGCAGACTGAGGGCGAGAGCTCCCGGGGGCTGCAGTCTCCTCCCAGGGGCAGCTCCGAGGCCTCTGCTCTGATACAGGGACGCACCAGGGAATCGGCTGGAGCTGGGCCAGGGCAGGCTCAGGCTGCAGCTCAGGGCAAGGTTCTTCCCCCAGAGGGTGCTGGGCACTGCCCAGGGAATGGGCACGGCCCCGAGGCTGCCAGAGCTCCAGGAGCCTTTGGACATCCCAGGGATGCACAGGCTGGGAGTGTTGGGGGGGCTGTGCAGGGACAGGGGCTGGGCTGGATGATCCTGGTGGGTCCCTTCCAGCTCAGGAGGTTCTGTGATTCCATGATTTAGATGCCTCCTGTAGTCAGTTATGGGTTACATGGACAGGCTGCTCACTGTGTAACTGCTCTGTGCATTGCAGGTCCCTGAGAAGAAGCTGAAGCTGGTCATGGCTGATAAGGACCTGTACAAGGCCTGTGCTGTGGAGGTGAAGAGACAGATCTGGCAGGACAACCAGGCTCTCTTTGGGGATGAGGTGTCACCCCTGCTGAAGCAGTACATCCTGGAGAAGGAGAATATTCTCTTCAGCAATGATATTTCCTTCTTGCAAAATTTCTTCAGTCCATCTCCCAAAACGAGACGTCAAGGAGAGGTAAGGACAAGGAAACCCTCACAATGTGCTGGTGAGGGGAATTTATCAGCTTTCAGTCAACCATCACATAACAGGGGCTGTTTTCCCTTGCCCTCCTTTGCTGCTGAAGTTGTTTAGCTGGGCAAACTCTTTGCAAGAAACAGCAGGCACATCTTGATGAAAGCAGCAGGAATTACTTTAGTTGTGTAATAAATGATAAATGTTCTAAGCTGCTTATGCACTTCTGAAAAAAGAAAAGGCAGATTTTTTTTCTCTGTTGTTCAGTCTGGCTTTAATACACTTCAGGTGTTCTGAAGGCTGAACATCTCTATCACATCAGTTTGAGTATGGTGCTCTGTTAAATTTGCTTTCTTGGGACCTTTTTAAGTGGACACAGCTCAACTGATGTTGTGCTATAAGGCAGTATAAAGCTTAATTTCAGAGAGGGCAGCACATCTGTTACATGAGGGGTTCTTTTAGGCCTGTTTTGTTTTCAGAATCATTTGGTGTAAGTGCCCTGGTGCAATTTACTCCAGGTTTGCACTGCAGAGTTGTGCTTTAACCCCAGCTGGACACTCAGCACCACATATCCACTTGGTCACTTCCCCTGAGGGGATATGGGAGAATCAGAAGGGTAGAGGAAAGAAACTTGTGGGTTGAGACAAAAACATGTTATGGCTGTTGAAGATTTGGTGAGTGTCTCTTGAACAAATGCTCTTGGATATCTTGGAGTAAACAGTTCCTTTTCAGATGTCATATCCCTGTAGATGCTTCAGTCTCAGTAAATCACATAATGTAATTAATTTACATTTGTGTGTGAGTAGAATGAGAGCATCTCTTGATACTGAGCCCACATTTTTCCACTCTGAGCTCAGGTGGTGCAGAAGCTGACCCAGATGATCGGGAAGAACGTGAAGCTCTATGACATGGTGCTGCAGTTCCTGAGGACGTTGTTCCTGCGCACCAGGAATGTCCATTACTGCACGCTGAGGGCAGAGCTCCTCATGTCACTGCATGACCTGGAGATCAGTGAGATCTGCACTGTTGACCCCTGTCACAAGGTACCAATCATCTGGGACAGGTGAGGGTATTTATGTGGAATTTCCTGGAAAAAGCCCAGAGAAGATGACTCTCTGTAAAGAGAGTTCAGACTTGTACCTAAATGTCATCTTATATTCCTTGGACATTCAGGTGAAGTCTTCATCTCAGTTAACCAGCAGTTTGCTTTCATTTCATAACCCATGAATCATTTAAATTTAGGGGACTTTGGCAGTGTTAAAAGCGATATCTAATCTGACATCTATGTAGATACTGCAAAAATAATAAAAACCAACAGCTGGCCCAGGTTCTTACTCCAGGCTTCCCTCCCAGTTGTGGATATGCTCCATCTGTCAGTAAACTGTGTGTGCAACAGTAAATACTTTGGATATTGAACCATAAGGAAACATGAAACTATTCAAATATTGGGAAGTGACAGATGTGGCAATGTCACAGCAGAATCTTCTTACTGGCCCCTTGTTCATGGTAGCATCTCTGTTCTGGAACGAGGCTTTTTCTCTGAAGTAGTTGTTAAGTTTTACACACTGCTTTAAAAATAGTTCAGTAGTACAGCTCTAAAGCAGGAACAGCTCCACTGTCAATATTCCTTTATTTAGAGAGTGGGAGTGCTATTGCAATAGCACCAAAATAAACCATATTTTTATTTCTAAGTGATGTTGCATCTTTCTCGGTCTCCTACTTCTGTGAATCCACAGGTGTGCAGGGCAGTGGTTGATTTAATAAATGCCTGCTTCATAATTGCCAGGGAATGCCTTCCCTGGAAGTGGAGAAAGTGACTCCAGGTTAACTTCCCTGGGCATTCCTAACCTTCTTCTGGGATGCTGGCCTTTCTGACCTCTGTGCTTGTCACCAGTGTGGTGACAAGGTGACAAGGTGACAGGTGACAAGGCCTGGATGCATTAATGAAGCATCTCAATTGCAGATATTTTGGGGTCATTCTGAGCTTGTTTTCTCTGATACCATGTGTTTTATTGTTGGTTTAATGAGTTCATAAGGCTCCCTCCATTTGCTGACAGTTCACCTGGTGCCTTGACGCCTGCATTCGGGAGAAGTTCGTGGACAACAAGAGAGCTCGGGAATTGCAAGGATTCCTGGATGGGGTGAAGAAAGGACAAGAACAAGTGTTGGGGTAAGGCACTTGGGCTATTTCTTGGGAAACTGAAAATGGCTTCCTAGCACTCACAACATCTGACAGGTGTTAATTCTTTCCTTGAGCCAGCAAACCTCCAGCAGCCCCTCTGTGCAGTCACATCCCAAACACCCCTCAGTGCACTGGGGCACAGCCAAGCACATCCTGGTGGCAGAGCTTGCACTGCTTCATTTGCCACTCTTGAGTCTCCCCTGTGGCCTCAAGATTCAGGAGCATTTCTTAGGGAGCCAGAATAGCTTATTATGAATTACTTGTCTGGCTTTAAACCCAGAGGAAATGGGCTGGTGATGTTTGTCAGTTAAAGTACTTCATTAGCTTCAAATGACACACCCCTGCTGGGATCTGGTACACTTATGTTTCTGGAAGGTGCCCTCAGAGTATTTTTTTTTTAGCTGGTACTTTCAGATTTTGTCCATTGGTATTTTAAACTATTTGAGAATTCACTTTTACCTGTTGTTTTTCAAAGTCCTCTGAGGCCTTTTTGTCCTCAGCACTCTGGAGATGGTCAAAACTTTCCAGCTCAGAGAGCTGTGGCCACCAGAGCTCCTCCACTGCCTGTGGGCTGTCTCCCAGCAGACCTTCAACTGGCTGTAGGAGATTTTGTGCTTGATCTCAGTGCAAAAGACTTTCAGCAACTGATATTTGTGCTCTTTCATGTCAAAACCACCATGAATGTTATTTCTTTACAAGGCAGGAGAAGGTTCATCAGGCGCACACAGCTGGGTTAGGACCTGTTCCATGGGGTTGTTGGTTTTGAATGACAAGTGTTTGATTTTTACCCTCTTCAGGGACTTATCAATGATCCTGTGTGATCCCTTTGCCATTAACACCTTAGCCTTGAGCACCATAAGGCATCTGCAAGACCTGGTTGGGCAGGATACCTTACCCAGGGTAAGCATTGCAGCTTGTGTACCTAACCTGAACTGTGGTCTTGGCTGACTGACAGCCATCAGGGAAGGACTGGCACTGTCCACGTCTCATTAAGTTCCTGAATGTGGCAGTTGGAACAAGGGAAACATGATTCCTGTCCATTTGCAGCACCTGCTGCAGAGCTCTGCAGGAGCTGTTTGGAAATGGACATTTTGTAACTCTCCAAACTGACCGTGAATTCTTTGCATGGCTCATTCTGCCTGGCAGCTGTGCAAATACAGAATAATATGTAGAATCTGTGCCTTCCTGATTTGTGCCTCCATCAGTTTGTCTGACAGCAGCACCTTTCTCCTGCCCTGGTGAATGCCTTGGGTTTGTTTGCACAGTTCTGGTCTGGTAGTTGAGATAAAACACAGTTCCTGCAAGCAGAGTCTGCAGGAGGTGCTGAAGTGTTAGAGAAGGGCACCCTGACAGTTGTCTGAACAATCGGGGCCACTTGTTGTTTTATCCCTGAGTCATTAAGGGATATTTTTGCATGGAGTAACTTCCTTGTGATAGTTTAAGACTGAAAATCGTTTGGGTTTCAGGGCACAATATAAACAGAAAATCCATTGTCTTTCTTGCACATGCTTCCTCCTCCTTTCTTCTGCTGACTTGGTTTATTCTCTCACACATTACGTTTTAGTGCACTAATTGGGCTGGACACATTTTATAAAGATTTTAGAAAGATGTGCCCAGATGGCTGCAAACTTCCTGGTACATTATAAATTTACAACCCCCCACAAACACTGAGGTGTGGCAGTTACTTGATGCCCATTTGAGGATCAGTTTTCAATTAACTTGAACTTGAATGCCTTTAGCAGTCATGGACAAAGCTGCCAATCCAGAACAGCTTTGAATATAAAACACTGTTTTCAAATAAATATCTCATTTGAAGATCAAAACAGCTGTTTTTCTTCTCCCCCTAAAATTCAAGGAAAGCCCAGATCTGCTGCTGCTTCTTAGGATGCTGTCTTTGGGACAGGGGGCCTGGGACATGATTGACAGCCAAGTCTTCAAGGAACCAAAAATGGTGAGCCCTTTTGATGTTAAGAATAAACCACAATTGATCAAATTTAGACTTGTTTATTATTTTATTGCATTCCTGGTTAAACATTTGTTCTCCAAATGTCTCATCAGATCTTTCTTGGGGAAAAAACAATGATCACAGAGCAGCTGTTCTGGACATGCTGTGAGCTTCCACTGCCTGCCTTTTTATTTCCATGGGTGCCTGGTCCTTACTGTTCTAAAATCAGCCTGTACCTCTGTTAAATACTCCACTGGTTGCTCATTGCTCTCATTTTTCCTGGAGTCCTGTGCACAGCTGATGGTTTGTAGAACACATCTTGGATGTGGAAAGCAGGATTTCCAGGTCTGGTCTCAAACTTTGGTAGCAGTTTAGAAACTGTTCATTGGCAAGAAAAATGTTTTTTCCCTGCCAATTCTCTGTTACAGCAGTTTAGTGTAGTGCCACATTGAACTGTCATCTTTCCATGCTTTGGAAAGCCTCTCCCAGTATTACAGGAATCCCTGGTGTAGCTGAGGGCAGGAGGGCAAACCCTGGTGTTGCACAGGAGGGCTGTTCCTCAGGAGGAATTTGCTGTTTCTGTTCTGAACTACAAAGCAGTAATGTTTTATAAATACCTAGGGAGACATTTGAAATCTTCAAAATACATCCCCTCCTGGCTGCTAGGATGTTAAAATTCATCCCAGGGAGGATGTGCATTAACCCTGGGACTGTAGCTGTGAGACTGACCAGTCATCTGAAGGTAATGCTGTGATTTTTGCCCCCTATGAACCTGTAAGGAAAAATGCTCAGTTTCTTTCCAAAGGGGGTTTCTGAATCAGTCTTTAAAATCTGATTTATTTGTGGTTGTGTTACTACAAATAAGCCTGGGCCATCTATATTTGTTGATACCAACAGTTTGATGTCATCCTGAACACATGCCTGCAGCAGTGCTGGGAAGGGCCTCTCAGAAGAAATGCTACACAATTGTCCAAAGAAAGGGTTTGAGCAGGAATATTTCTGTAGTGAGATGAAGAAGAGTTTTCCTAATTACCATGGAACATGTGGAAGTGAAGTATTCAGGAATTTTAACTGGAACTGGATGTCTGTAAGCTGCTTTTCCTTTAGTGTAGGAAGGCTCCTCACACTGCCTCGCTTTTGTCACAGCACTTCAGGACCATTAGGTGGCATGAAGTGACTGATGATGGTTTTGTTCTCTTCCCTCTGTCCTTCCCTCCCTCCAAGGAAGCCGAGCTGATCACCAGGTTCCTGCCCCTGCTGATGTCCTTTGTGGTGGATGACCACACCTTCACTGTGGATCAGAAGCTGCCCTCGGAGGAGAAGGGACCAATCCCCTACCCCAGCACCATTCCCGAGGCTTTCACCAAGTAGGTGCCTGGTCCCACCCACTGCAGGGTCTGGCACCAAAGCAGCAGGGAGCCAGCCAGACCTGGCAGGGAAAACTGCCTCTGCTAAAGGCAAGGCTTCCTGCGATAAGATTCAGTGCTAATTCACCAAGTCTCAACTTTCCCTTTAACAAAAAAGGTTTCCCTTGTGCTCCCTCAAATAAAATTTATCTACATAAAGTAATATTCCCTATAATGATCATTCTCTCATTCAATATGAGAGTATTTGGTGTGTCTGTTCAGCTTCCCAGGCAGTGAATGCTGAGTTTTGGGTGATATTTGGGTGCAGCTGGATGAGTGCCCATGTTGAAGAGCACTATTGGAAATCATAAAGTTGGCATTTTTGACACCCACACTCTTTCTGTGTCGATAACCTGTCACTCCAGGGACATCAGAAAGATAATTAAAACCTCTGTGTGCTCTGCTGTGTTCAGATCTTCTGCTGATTTCTAGCACAATTCTTGTCTGTGTGCCAGAATGTGGGATGCTGGCTCCTGGTAGTTGTGCTCTTTGCTGTCACAGTGTTGATGTTTGACTTTTGGGAGACTAAAGCAGTATGGGACTTTGTATAATTTTTGAGTATTTGGGCTTTTTCTAAACCCTACTTTTATCATGAATACATTATAAATGTTCACAGTTAAATCCAGCTGTTTGCTGAATGTTCAGTTTTTCTGGAGTGAACATAGGGATAATCCATCTGCTCACTCACTGAATAGCTGCTCTTCAGTAGGTTTGAGGTTAACCACTGCTTGATAACTTACCCCAAAAGTATTTTAAACCTCTTAATTTTTTTTTAAAAAATTAGCTTTATTGATGAATAAACTTTGCTTATGCCATAACAGGTTCCTGCAGGAGAACAGAATAG
Source organism: Certhia americana (assembly GCA_018697195.1). NCBI lineage: Eukaryota > Metazoa > Chordata > Aves > Passeriformes > Certhiidae > Certhia > Certhia americana. The sequence goes on from CM031872.1 coordinate 7,766,916, forward strand.
CTTGTGAGATTGGGCTGTACTACATCCTTCACATCACCAAACAGAGGAACAAGAATGCTTTTCTGAGGCTCCTGCCAGCACTAGGTAGGTTTTTGTCTCATCTTCTGTTCTGTGGCTTTTTGCCTTGTACTGGACACCCAGGAGGCCACTAAACCTGGAGTGAAAGGGATGTCAGAGCCAGGGACATAATGTTCTGCCTTTGGCTCTTCTGGTGACTTAGTTGTGAGTCTTTACTGGACTGTTTGGTTCTGCAATTTTCTGCTAATGTGAGAGTTTAGGGACACTGGTTGAGGTCAGTGGTTCCTTACATCAAGGGCTCCATTAACAGTGAGATTAGTTGAGAGCTCTTTGGAATGAATCTGAAAGATACCAGAGCAGGTGCTGCAATTCTGCTGCTGCCCACATTGATAGCAGGTGACCAGAAGTTGCTGGGACTTGGCTTTGTGTGGTGAAAAAACTGGTAACAATATAGGACTAAACACAGCCCTAATTTTTTCACCAGTAGTATCTTGCTCACTGGCTCCTCTGGGATGAGTTGCAGGAGAGCTCTGGAGCAATCTGCTCCTAATCTTTTATGTCTGAAAGATCAAAGCCACCTGCCTGGGCTGCCTGTTATCAAAGGAAATGAGAAAAAAATGACTGAAAGAAAATAGGCTTAGATTAGTTATTGGGCAGGAATTGTTCCCTGGGATGGTGGGCAGGCCCTGGCACAGGGTGCCCAGAGCAGCTGGGGCTGCCCCTGGATCCCTGGCAGTGTCCCAGGCCAGGCTGGACATTGGGGCTGGGAGCAGCCTGGGACAGTGGGAAGTGTCCCTGCCCATGGCAGGGGTGGGATGGGATGGGCTTTAAGGTCCTTCCCAATCCAAACCTTTCTAGGATGAAACCTCACTGCAGGGTTTTCAGCAGGAACAGGAGCTGTGTGGACAGGTTTTGGCACATCCTTGTCAGTCTCTGTCTCTTTCCATGTTTTATAGTTGAGACGTTCAGTGACTTGGCCTTCAGTGACATTTTCCTGCATCTGCTCAGTGGTAACCTCACCCTGCTCAGTGATGAATTTGCACTTGAGGAGTTCTGCACCAGTCTCTTTGATGGCTTCTTCCTCACTGCTTGCTCCAGGTAAAGCAGATTTTTCTCACTAGGGAGAGGAGTTTACAGAATGCACGACAGAGCTTTTACTGCTTTGAACAGTAGTTCCCCAAATTCTTCACAGTCAGGGGATATATCAGCCTGATGCTGTTTTCCTTTAAGGAAAGGTGTACATTTTGAGATGAAGTTTTTATCAGCAAAATGATTATGTCTTGACTGTGAATTACTATGTAACTGCAATTCATTATCCCTAAATTTGAGTTGCAAAGGAGAATATCCTACATGCTTTGCAGTAGCTCTGGCTGTGTAGAGTTAACTTCAGCTCTTTGCAGTATCAGCAGCATGGAAAAATTTCTTGTTTCCTCTGATCAGTCACTCTGGTTTAGCTGGTGGCCTGCAGACAAGTTCAGCCTCCAGAAAGCTTCCCTAAAAGTGGCTGAAATTACTGCTGGGGCATAGCAGCGTGTGCTGCTGCTTCCTCCACACACTCTATGCTTAAAATCTCCCCCTCCCTCCTCATGGTTGTGCAGATAATTCACTCCTTGAACAATTCCTTAAATCCTTGAAGCTCTAAGGCAGTGTTAGTGTTTACACTGTTAGCCCCTTACAGAAGCTCTTGTTCTCAGGGGTTTCGGGAAATTATGACAAAGTCTGTGGTGGGGTGAATTATTCTGGTGCTGTTGCTGTGGCTTCCTTGTTCTCAAGATGGTGTTTGTTTGTCTTGGTTACTCTGCTTTCAAATGCTCTGGCAGGAAGGAGAACGTGCACAGACATGTGCTCAGGCTGCTGCTGCATCTGCATCACAAAGTGGCCCCAGCCAAACTCGAGTCTCTCCAGAAAGCTTTGGAGCCCACCAAGCAGGTAGGAAGGGAAGCAGGAGAAAGGAAAAACTGATTGCAGATGAAAGCAGCTGCCTTTCCAGATGTTGTTGAATGGAACTTGAGCTCTGCTTTCCAAGTGTACCAAGCTGTGGCCTAATTACCTTGTGGCTTCCTTCTCCTGTGCTGGTTTATGTTAAACACTCAGGGTGAAGGCACACTTGGTGTTCTGGCTAGAATGGTGTGTGACTGTCCTGTTTCCCCATCCCTGGTTCTCATCCTGCAGAGTGGGGAAGCTGTGAAGGAGCTTTACAACCAACTCAGTGAGAAGCTGGAGCTCCGCAAGCCCAGCCCAGCTGAAGTGACTGAGACTCCCTCCATGGAGCTGCCCCTGCCCACCGTGCCCACTCCAGCCTCACGCTGAGCTGTGGCTGCAGGGCAGGACTGAGAGGAGAGGAACTGAGCCTGTGCTGCCTTCTGAGTGTCTCTGCCCATGTGGTGGAAACAAAAACAAAGCCACTGTGGAGCTCCTTCAGGAAACGCTGCAGTTCACACAACTCACTGGCTCTTGCTGGTTGGAAAACTGTATGCAGTGCATTGCAAGGTTTACTTTTCTTAAAGATAGCTGAGTGTCTTCTTGTAGATCCACTTAAAATCTGACTGTACATTTTTAAAGAAAAAAAAAAAAAAAGCATATTTTTAAGCTAGGCCTCCTGTGTTGTTAAACTCTGCTCAGTGAGTGTGGAGCCCCGGTGTGGCTGAGCGGTGGGGTGTGGGCTCTTGAGACTGATTGTGGCTTCCTTTGGCCTTGGTCTGCCTCTTGGGATCTATGGAGAAGATGCTTAAGAGGAGAAAGAGTCAGAGGAGATGAGCTCCACTGAAACCAGTTCCTGTTTGAGGTTCCGGCTCTTGTGGCACATCAAGAAGTGCTGCACTTTCAGAGGTGTCCACTGCTGCCACCAGCTTGGGCAGCAGTCAGCAGCCTCTTCTCAGATGGGCTTTCACAAAGAGAGCCAGAAACTGACCCAGTCTCTCCCTCCTAAGTTTTCTCCAAAGGAGTAGCTTGAAGTGAGTCCTGGAGCCAGTTACAAAGAGCAAAACAGATGTTCCTCAGTGACAGAGGGGTTGAGCGTAGGTGGAATGAGATTCAGTTTCTGAAAAAATAGAATCATAGAAATTACCTGGATTGGAAGGGACCTTTCAGATCAATGCCATCTCTGCCATGGGCAGGGACACCTCCCACTGTCCCAGGCTGCTCCCAGCCCCAATGTCCAGCCAGGCCTGGGACACTCTCAGGGATCCAAGAGCATCCACAGCTGCTCTGGGCACCCTGTGCCAGGGCCTGCGCACCCTCCCAGGGAACAATTCCTGCCCAATATCCCATCCAGCCCTGCCCTCTGGCACTGGGAAGCCATTCCCTGTGACCTCTCACTCCAGGCCCTTGTAAATTGTCTCTCTATCTTCCTTGAAGGCTCCCTTCAGGCATTGGAAGGTTGTGGCTGGGTCACCCCAGAGCTCTTCTGCAGGCTGGCAGGCCTGTTCTTCATGGCTCACTTGTGTTGCTCTTTCTGTTCCAGTTCTGCTTTTGCTGCTGCCTCAGCTGGAGTGTGCAGGGGCCTGTTCCGTGCCCAACCACCCTCTGTGGGAAGAACCTTGTCCTGATATCCAGCCTAAACCTCCTTCCTTTTTCCCCCCCCATCAACTCTGGTTTCCTGGGACTTGAGCACTCTGCCAAGTCATGCTCAGGAGACTTCTGTTTCCTGAAGCTGCGCCCCAAAAAAAACCAAACACGGTAGTTAACTAGAGGTGGAACTCCCTCCCCAGTGCTGCTCCCTCCCCCTCTGTGTGGTTTTCTTCCTCCTGAGCTCAGAAATGCTGTGTGAGGGCAGTGACTACCCTCCCTTCATCACCTTGGTGCTTTATTTCTTCTTTGGTGCAGGAACCCATGATATCCTGTGGGGGAACAGGAAAGGTGGGATATGTTTGTGTTTGACATGGGTGTGCTGTCCTGTAGCCCACATTTCCTTTGTTCCTCTTGTCTTCATTGCAGCTCCTGGGGTCGGGAATGCCTTTGGGAGCCTCTCAGCAGTTCTGATACTGGATTTGTTGGAAAGAGGACCAGGGTTTAACAGTTGGGTCTTTCCTGCAGAATTTTGGGTTTAAACTTTAACTTGTCCTGGTAACTTGGACAAAATAACATCCCACACTGCTGCCAAACCCTGGCCATGACCCTGTTTAGGCCCATGCTCTGCTCAGACTTGGAGGTTATTTTAGGATTGTTTTGAGGATTCTCTTGGTCACTTGAAGTTCCCCTTTTCCTGAGGCTAATGTGGTACTTTCCTGCAGCAGGAATTTGTGATCTGGGATGATTATTTTTTTACTGCTTGGTAAAAGGCCTGTACCTGCAGAACTGTCACACAGAGTGATGATTTTTCCCAGTTTTTTACATCCATGAAGGGTCGGAATCTCAGAATATGAACTGGCCATTCCCAGTGCTGGTGGCACATTTGGCTGAGGAGGGGAGAGCTGGGCAGAGAGAGGGAGTGGCTGCCAGCCCATGCTGTCCTGGCCTGGTGCTGCTCAAGAGTGTCAAAAGGGAGACAATTTCCAGAAAACTGTTTCAGTAGGGAACATCTCCTTCTGCTTCCACGTTTTGAGATGAGAAAGGTTTCACTCCTGTGCTAGGAATTACACATACTCCTGTTGTGCAGGTAAAGCTCTGCATGGCAGGACCTGAGCTGGCTGCACTGGGGAGCAGGGTCTGGGATTCCAGGGATCCAGGGGTGTAGGGTGCTGGGGTGCCAGGGATCCAGGTCGCAGAGATCCAGGGGTGTGGGGTGCAGGACAGTGGCTTTTCCCTGTGCCAAGGCCAGCACACCCCTTGGTTCAGCTCAGAGGGGTTCTCTCCCTTCTGCTCCCGCAGCTGCTGTTTCACGGGCTGGTCCCTGCACAGCTCCGGGGGAGGTTCAGCCGGGCTGGAAAAGGGAATTTTTTTCCCAGTCTTTCAGCACAGTGCCCCGGCAGGGACGCTGTGAGCACAGGCACTGCTGTGGGTGTGCACTAGAGGGTGGTGCAGCCCTGCGTGCCCTGAAATCCTCCTCGCTGGCACACAGGGAGCTGGAATTGCTCCCAGCTCACCCTTGGAGGTGATAGTTTGTCTTTCCAACAGGGGCGTGATCCCTGTGACACAACAATCCGTATCTTCTCTCCAAACCTGCTCAGCCTGACTGCGGAGAGAATTTTTACAACGAATTCGTCTGTGGGCTATCCTGAGGGACCAGAGGAACTCAGAGTCCAGTGAAGCTCTTCATGCTCAGTTGGGCTGTGATTTACAAGATAACAAGATGTGGGGACTGGACAACTGAAGTCTTTGTCAGGCATCCTCACACTTCTGAATGCCCCAAAGCGTCTGCTCCTCAGCAGAACACCTTGTTCTTGGTGCTGTGGGCACTGGACCCACTGGAAAATGGTTTGGAACAATGAATGGTATGTGGTGCAGGTGGCTGGAGGGAAGCTGGACATTGAAAGGAGTGTCTGATAAAGGCTGGAGCAGATGCTGCACAGCAGAACACTGAATTCTCTCTCTCCAAGAGATTTCTCTGGCAGAGCTGCTGCAAGATTCAGGCTTTGCAGTCACCTTTAGGTTAATTCTAGAGAATTGTGCATGGTGGGAAATTTGGTGTGTGACTTCCCCTGTAAAAGAGGATCCCCTTATCCAGCTCCTTGGGATGAATGTCTGTCTTCAACTTTGGAGGAGTTGCATCTAGCCCAGAAAATAAAATGACATGAAAAATCTTGTTAACTCCTGTCCTGGTTTCATCTGGGAGAGATACAATTTTTTCTTAGTTATTTAATTACTTTTTCAATATAATTTAGCCATTTGAGGCTAGAGAACATCCCCGATTTTGCCTGTAGGTGCATTAAAGATGTTTCTATCTGCTCTAAATATTATTTGAGCTCTCCTCAGGCTGGGGCTGTCTCAGGAGGTGTGTTTGGAGGTTGCCAGCCAACAGAGCTGTGCCACAACCTGGACCTGGGTGCTCTGAGTCTCTCCAGAGGCAGAGACAGAGCACTCAGAGCTATCTGGGTGTCTCCAGCCTTTATTACAGTTTTGATAGGTGACACACAGATGCTGCTCTTTGTTGTTTTTTGTACAGCAGTGAGAAGCCTCTCCGGACACACAAGTGCCACTGTTCCTCCAGCTGTGTCCATGGATAGGAGTCTTGACGTTGCAGCTTTGCAGGAGGAAGAAGTGTTTCTGCACTTTCTGTCTTTGCAGCTCTGGTAGATCCTGCTGTGACCTCTCTACTCTCTCCCCTTGCCTTTCTCACCTTAATTTCCCCTCCAGGCTATTTTGTTAACAAGGACTGAGCTCCTCCCTCATGGCTCTGAACCGCAGGCATACTCTGGTTGTCCTTGCCAGCACTCCCTTTCCACCAGGGCCAGGCTCAGCATTAAAAACAAGGGGCAAATCAGCATCTCAGAGCTTTAGGTGGGTCTAAAACATGGATTGAGGGCAGGTCCACCCAGGGCCACTCAGTGCTGAGGACACAGCAGACAGGGTTGCTGCCCCAGAGTTGCTCCAATTCATGGACATCCTCTGCATTCCCTGTTCTTTCCCAAATCCCTTCCCTGTTCTTGCCCTCTGTGGTGCAAAGAGGAGCACCAGCAAATTGAGGAGAATCCAGCAGCACGTGGAGCCCACACTAGAGATAATGAGGTCAATCCAGCTGGAAGAACTTCACAAAAGCAGCTGAACCACCTGTGTGGGTGGATTTCAGCCTGCTGGACCTGCCAGGGGAGTTTGAGGAGAAGGACAAGGCTGAACAACTGGAGGCAGTGAAACCTGCTTCCTTTCCTAGCAAAACAATTGCACAAGGGGCAAAGGTGTCTCAGCTGGGCTGACAAAGCTACCTTGGGATGAGTCTGTGCTCTGCTTCTCCCCATCAGCAAGGTCTGAGCCCAGGGAGAACATCCCTGGGAGATCACAGCCTCCCATCTGCCTGTGTTAGAGACAGCAGCCCAGGAGTGAGAGTCGGGGTCCTTCCTTCTCCAGCAGCTTCTGTGAACATCATTCTATGGCAAGGAAGTGAGAAAGAATCAGCAGGGTTTGGGTTGGAAGGGACCTTAAATGCCATCCCAGCCCCTGCCCACTCTCAGATATTCCTCTGGTAATTTCTGTAACTAGCATCCAGCTTGAGCCAGAATAAACCATGCTGGGTTTTGTGCCATTGTCATAAAAAAACCAGTCCAGGACTCAGGAGACAATTGGTATTGTTGTTTTAATATTAATTTTTTTCATTAATTTTTTCCCTCAGGCCAGCATCAACTTGCTGTGCCAAAGCTGAGTTGCCTGATGAGGGTTAACAGAATAAAGAAGTGGTGAAATGTGTACAAAATCCTGGTAATGAATCATTACCTATCTGATACAAAGCAACCCAATGTTTAGGAATGAAGTTTCACATTACCACTTTTTCAGGCACAGTTGTAGGTAGAAGCAAGTAAATACTCCCAGAAGAAATGTGTCTCATAGCATCTGTTCTTTTCTTGTGTTAATTACTGACTCATGTGAGCCTGTGGAAGGAGCTGACAGATTCTGCAATGCCCCTTGTTCTTTTTAACTCTGCAACTCCATTTTCCTGTCTTCCCTAAAGGCTGAGAGCTGCTCTGGCAGTTTGTGTCCACTCTCCAGATGCGGAAAGAAGGGAGCCCTGGTGTGCTGAGAGAGGAAAGAGAGGGATGTAGCTGCAGTGGTTTATTCCCCTGAGCTCACATATTGATCAAGGTGTCATCAGTGACCTGTGAAATGAAGCATGGGTAGCAATAACAACAAAACATCTGGCCCAGTGGGTCACAGCCAGGTTTGTTCCCAGTCCACGTTCTCCAAACCAGTACTGTGGTCTCAGCTCAATCTCTACTAAATAATCACATAATTGCAGAGGGATTTTTACAAGTGGTTCCTTGAAGAGCAGCCAAAGGGCAAGGAAAGGAATCTATTTTCCACCTCACCTACACCCAGCAGGACAACATTCATGGGCTTTGGCTGTGGAAATGCAGGAAGCAGCCCTGCAACCAACAGGGCCCTGCTTGGGGGATTTGGAGACACCAGGACCTGCAATCCACCTTGGCCAGTGCTGTGTCTAAGCAGAGGGACTTGCACTTGCAAGTGTTTGTGCCCTGACTCTGCCTGGGGGGGGTCACTGGACCTTTTGGATGCCATAGGAATTTTGGGCCATGATCTTGTGGCCTCTTGCAAAACTGCTTGTCCTGATGTTTCAGTTTGACCTGTGTGGGAGGTTGGATGTTTCCAGAACTTGTCTGCCCTGGTAGCTGGAGGCATCCTGCAGCCTTTGGGCCCCATAAGGGAAATGCAGGTCACTGTCCTTGCAGTGAAACTCAGGAGATCCATCTAAGAAGCCAAAACTTGCAGCAAAAATTGCAAGCAAAGCCAACTCTGATTTACTGTAACAAAACAGTTGTTGCTGTCTTTTTGTGATAAACCTTGGGGGTTGTGAGAGTTGTGGGTCAATGGTGAGCCTTAGGAAGGTGGGTTTTCCTGTTTGTTAGTCAGTCACACCACATTCCAAGTGGAAGAATGGGATGATGGATGCTTCCCAGGAGCCTGAAAAAAGGTGATTGTTGGTGTTGCAGGGTGCCCTGGGGGCTGCAATGAATATAAATACTAACTGGCACCTACCACCTCTGTTTCTTAAAATCTCTTTAGAAGTAAAGAGGCTTAGATTGAAACCCAAACTGAAGAAAATAGGCCCTGTGGAGCAGATAGTCCTGTTCCTCAGGGCCTTTACTCTAATAGTACACAGGCCAAATGGAGGGAATGCTGCAGGAGTCAGGCTCGAAAGGAGTGAAGGGCTGGTGACTACTCAATTATTCTGGGTTTTAATTCCAGCCCAATCAGCTGGACTGAGCCTTGGACAAAGAAGCTTGGCCTCATGTCCAACCTGTTTTTTCAAACGAATTTTAAACCTGCCCTTGCTGCTGCTTAGGAATAAGATGTTGTCATTGCTCAGGAGCTCAGCTACGTCCCTTCTGCATCAGCTTCAAGTTTTTCCTCTGCATGGGTTTGTGCCCCACCAAAACTGGGGCAGACTGCTTTGTATCCCAAAATTTGCTTTACATTCCTTGCTCATTTTGGCCACAATAACCCCCTGCATTGTTACAGGCTGGGGAGGATGAGGCTGGACAGTGCCCAGGCAGAAAGGGACCTGGGGGTGCTGATGGACAGCAGCTGGACAGGAGCCAGCAGTGTGCCCTGGGGGCCAAGAAGGCCAATGGCCCCTGGCCTGGCTCAGGAATGGTGTGGCCAGCAGGAGCAGGGAGGTCATTCTGCCCCTGTACTGGGCACTGGTGAGGTTGCACCTTGAGTGCTGTGTCCAGCTCTGGCCCCTCAGTTTGGGAAGGACCTGGAGGGGCTGGAGTGCATCCAGAGAAGGCAACGTGGCTGGAGAGGGGCTGGGAACACAGACCCTGTGAGGAACAACTGAGGGAGCTGGGGGTGTTCAGCCTGGAGAAAAGGAGACTCAGGGGTGACCTCATCACTGTCTACAACTTCCTGAAAGGTGGCTGTGTGGCCCTGATCTTTGAAAGTTTGTCTTAGCCTTCTGATGTTTTGCAATTTTGTAGTGGAGTTTTCAAGCACTTCCATGTAAACAGTGATTGGTTTGTATTCCTTTCTAGAGGAGGAGAAAATTGATGGACTCTTTGTTTGACCAGTGTGGTTGGATAGGTGGCAACTTCCCCCCCCCCAATCCCTGGTCACCTTTGGAATGGTATATATATGAAGTTACACAATAAACCTCCTCTTTTTCTCCTTCCCTTGCCATCAGAGTTACAGTGAAAGTGTGGGTTTATTTTGTGCCATAGTGTGACATGGCTGTGCTCAGGTGAGGGTCAATCCAGGCAGCACTGACAAAACCAGAGGACACAGTCTCAAACTGTGCCAAGGGAAGCACAGGCTGGATATTAGGAAGAAGTTTTTCATGGAAAAAGTAATAAAGTACTGGGATGCTTTGCCTGGGAGGTGGTGGAGTCACCACCCCTGGGCATATTAAAAAAAAGACTGGATGTGGCACTCAGTGCCATGGCTTAGTTGAGGTGTTAGGGCAGGGGTTGGACTCCATGATCTTGGAGTTCTCTTCCAACCTAGTCATTCTGTGATTCTTCAAAGCCTACCTGAGTTCCAGGCTCTCTGACACCACCCCAGCTCCTGCTTCTCTCACTTCAAGCTGGGGAGCTTTTCTCCTTTCCCACAGCCTCCACCCAGGTTCCACCTGCTTGCCATTTCTGTGGGATTGTCTGAAAGCATCAGCAGGGACAGGGTGTCTCTGAGGAGTGCTGGTTCTTCATTAAAGTCATTTGCAGAGCAGTGGAGAACTGGAGGAGAACAGATCAAGGCTCTGGCCTGCAGGTGAGCTCTGTTTGGTGCCTGTTTTATGTGATAATGTTGTATATATATTTTGTTGGTTTATCTCTGGGTACTGATGATTATCAAAGATGGCAACATCCCAGCTGTTAATTGCTCCCAGCTCCTAGGAATCCACAGTGAGTTTGCAGACACTGTGAGAATGATTGGACACAGGAAGGATCCTCACGGGTGCTTCTGGTCCCACCAGACTTCCTCAGGAGAACACAGAGGCCGTGCCCTTGGGCTGAAGTTGGGGAATCACAGAGTCCCAGCCTGGTTTGGGTTAAAAAGAACCTTAAAACTCATCCCATCCCACCTCTGCCATGGGGTGGACATCACTATCCCAGGCTGCTCCCAATCCCAATGTCCAGCCTGGCCTTGGGCACTGCCAGGGATCCAGGGGCAGCCCCAGCTGCTCTGGGCATCCTGTGCCAGGGCTGCCCATCCTGCCAGGGAACAATTCCTTCCTAATATCTCATCTAATCTACCTTCAGGCTGAGGGCAGAGGGGAAACACAACATGCCAGGGCTCCCCACTGCTCTGAGGGGGGTCCTGCACCCCCTTGTACCCCATGGCCACCACAGGGGTCCCTTGGCAGCAGCATCAGCTCCCACTCTGCCCTCACAAACTGGGCTTTAATCACTCTAAAATCTAAATATTTTTTACTCATTTGTCAAAGAACTTACTGCTCATGACTAGTCACAGTTTGGAAGTCAGCTGCTGTGTTCTCAGCTCACGAATTGTTGGCTTTTCTACCTTATGTAGTATTAGGTATTTTTTTGTTCAGATGTTGGAGCATCTCCTACAGATCTGAGTGAGTTGTTATGAGTTATTCTGCTGCTCCTGCCCTGGTAACATGTCTCCCTGTGGGAAAAGCTTCTCTCCCCTGGAACAAAGGAGTCACATTGGGTTTACTCATCAAAAATTGCATATGGATAAAATATCAGTGTTGTCCTTGATCTCCAATCCCTCACCACGTCTGACTCGTACCATACATTGGAACCCATCACCCACAGCCTGGCAACTCTCTCTGTTGCCATGGGAACGGCTCCACTATCCTTTCATGGAGAACCTCAAATATTCCCGTTTTCAGAGCTGTAAAAACACCTCCAGTCCTGGCTGGCTTCATTCACTTGCTCACTCCCCTCCACTAGCTCTTCTCCTCCCAATTTAGAGTTACTCAGCACTTCTGGGCTCCTCCTGAGTTGGCTGAGGGAAAGTAACACAGCACTTGGAGGTGCACGTTTGTCTGGAGCAATGATGCTGCTCTTGGCTTTATTTCATATGCAGACCTATCATGGAATTAGCATTCCCTAATGTGTGTTAAATTGGTATTTAATAGAAAATTATTAAAGCCCTGGTTACTGCACACTTGTCTGCATTTAGACACCAAAGGGTAAAAGTTTCTGAGGAACCTCTGACCTCAGGTGGGTGAGGTAATCTGGGTTAGGTGGGAAGCAGCTTCCCCGTGGTGAGTTTATGGTGGGAGGGTCGTAATGTGTTTGTCACATCTGAATTGCACTGCCCAGCGTGTGCAACCCCAAGCCCAGCTCTCCCTCTCCGTGCAGGAGCTGTGGGATGGAGGATCCTGGGGGTCCCTGGGTTTGTCTCTCCCCTTTTCTGCAGCTGGCACAGCTCCACTGGGCACAGGTTCAGTTCTGGATAACCAGAAATAGTTATTGAGGGCTTATTATTTTACTTATGGAAATATTACATTGGAAGAATGTGAATTTTGAGTAAGATGGTTTTAAAACCAATTCTTGGGGGGGACTTTTTTTTGTTGGGTTTTTTTTTGTTTTGGTTTGTTTTTTTTTGTTCATGCAAGTGTTATAGCAAGACCTTTTGTGCTTTTATCCTGCTGGAAGTTCCAGGCACAAGTATTACATTGTGTCCATGGAGGAAAAAAGGAAGAGGCTGAAGGCATCTCAGGGTGCTCAGATCCTGGCACAGGGTACCCAGAGCAGCTGTGGCTGCTCTTGGATCCCTGGAAATGCCCAAGGGTGGGCTGGACAGGGCTTGGAACCACTGGGATAGTGGAAGGTGTCCCTGCCCGGGCAGGGGTGAGATGGGATGAGTTTTAAGGTCCCTTTTAACCCAAACCAGGCTGGGATTCTGGTGACACAACCAGATTTCAGCTAGATCCTCCACTCTAAACTGGAGGTTGAGGGTCTGGGAGAGGAGCTGTGGTTTGGGAAGCCTGGATGCTGTGGCCTCAGCTTTCCTGCACATCAGGAGCCTGTCAGAGCCTCACACTGGGTAAACAGCAGCTGAAGATTCAGGTAAGGGATAACAGCGAGAAGAACAAAATAAGAGTGAAAAAAACAGCAGGTGAAAAAATTCTCAGCTGCAAAGTACTCAGTAACACTCCTAAACAAGATTGGCTCGGTGCAGCCCCAAATCCTGAGGCACTGGGAAGAGGCAGCTCGGAGAATCCCCAGACACTGACAGGGTGTGTGTGTGTGTGTGTGTGTTTGATTTATTCCTCGCAGGCAGACAGTGCTCTCAGCCCGTGCTGAGGCACGACAGCCAGCTCTGCCCTCCACCTCCGAGAGGGGCGGCTGCTCCTGCCATCCCAGTGTGGGCAGCTCCCGGCTGCGGAGGGATGCGGACAAAGCCACGAGCGAGAGGGGCACCGAGGGCTGGAGCTGAAGATGTGAGCCAGCTCGCCGGAGCCGTGTTTGTGCTGCCCCACGCGATAGACACCGGGCTCTGATCCCCCCGGGGGATTTCTCCGGCACAGAGCCCAGCCGTGCTCTCCAGCAGCAGCTCCCGTCCCTGCGGCTCCCCCGCTCCCTGCCCGCAGCAGCGGCTCCCCCGCTGCCCCCGAGCAAATGTCACCTGTACCCAATGAGGCAGACCCCGAGGTGCCCCGAATGGATCCCAGGATTCTCATTTTCCTTCTCTATGTGATGATCCTGCACGAGCTGGTGAGTGGCTGGATGGAGTACCAGAAGCAGATGGCCAAGCCAAAGAAGCAGGCAGGTCCGGTGTGGTCCTCCAGGTGAGTCGCTGCCTGTTCTGTTCCCAAGGGGGCACAGCTCGGGGATGTCTGGATGGCGAGGATTGTTTTTGTGTGCATCCACCGGTCCTTAAAGATGTGTCTGTCTGTCTCTCTGATCTGCTGGGCATTAATGCACTGAGGGGGGATTAAGGTCTGCTAATCCTTTGAGCTTGCATTGTCTGAGCATCCCGTGCATTTGACACACTTGCAGATAAACATGCCTGTCATTTGCCTGGGGGGTTTTCTGGGATTTTTTCCTGTGGAAATGTGCTGTAACTCAGCACATTTGCTGTGACTCAGGTTCCCAATCACCAGACCTGGAAGAGAAAAATGTGGGTAGCACAAGGAGCTACGCTGCATGCATGATATTCATCAATGAGGCACAAACCTCCAGAGACTGCTTGCAATCAGAGTATTTCATGTTAAATCACTACTGTGCATGTCACTATCTCTCCATCTCCTCCCACCCCCTGGGCTGTGCCCACTACACCAATTCCTTGTTTCTGCCCAACAACAAAAATGAGCTGGAAAAATAAGGGTAATTAATGAAAAATGCTGCATATCTTTAAAACTCAGATCTGTTCCTGCAAACATTGTTTACATGTTGTTCACATGTTCACAGTGTTTGGGGTCATGGTCAGCTTTGTTGGGGTCTTATCAGGAAGAATATTTGGACATTAGCTATTCCTTATCTTCCATCAGCTCCGTGATTAGGGAATCACACCCCAAAATCCACCTCCTGCCATATCTCAGGCCACGGCACACCAAACCCTCAGAGCTTTGGACCTAGAAATGTGCCCATGACCCAGTTTGCTCCAGGTCTGGCTGCTGAAGCTCGAGTGCACAGAGCTCTTAGCTCAGTCCTTATCCTAATCCTCTATGTGCATCATTCCCAGCCACAATTCCAGCCCTGCTGTGCCTGGTGCTGCACAAACACCACCCAGAGGTGACTCCGTCAATAAAACCCCCAAGAGAAAGCAGTGGTGTGAGGAGGCACCTATGACTTGCTGGAAATCAGCACCTCCCAGCCCCTTCAAACAGTTCAGGAAGACATTCCCTGCCTGGATTTCCAGACCAGCAGAGCTCAGCTGCACCTTGGGCAAGTGAAATGATCAGCACTGGGAACGCTGCCATGGGTGGAGACAGCACAGAAATAGCTTGAAAGGGATGGGGCTGGCTGGGTTTTGATCGAGGTCAGAGGCAGATTTCCTCGCTGTCTCCAAGGCAGAGTGCAGGGAGGAATTGGGACACAACTTGCACTGAGCTCTGGGGCACTCTGATGCCAGAGAGAAAACCTAACGGAGTTATTTGATTCACTGGGAGCCACCAAACAAATTGCATCAAGCAGCCAGAATAATGTTGCAAGACTGGGGGGGGGATTAATTCTAGGTACCCCATCAAAACTAAAAATCCCCAAGAGCTGCTGCCTCACCCAACCTCATTCTGGGATGTGGGGCCAAGCTGTGCAGGGCTCCACATCCTGAGACATCCCAGCCCTTTCCATCTGAGCTGTCACAGCCCTGCTGTCACAGCCCTGCTCCTGCTGCTCCTCCTGCTGTCCTCAGCTTGGGAAAGCAGAGCCACCAGGTCTGTGGATCATCTGGATAATTCACAGGTTGCACCATAAACAGGTGAAGCTCTGTGACCCAGAGAACTGGAGAACTAAAGGATGAATTGGGATCCTTTTAGTGGAATTAAGACTGTCTCGTGGACTCGCTGGTTCTGGCGTAGCCTGGGCTCACACACCCCTGCTGCAATAATGCTGAGGTGTTCTTGACACAGCCCACAAGGTTTCCAGTGCCCAGAGAGCACAGCTGGAGCCAGATGTTCATCCTTCACTTTGGTCCTGGGTTAGAAAGTGTTCAGAAACAGCTGCCACATCGGTAGCCTGGCTGTCTATGGAGTTCAAGCCATGGCTCAGCAGTGGGAAAAAGCTTCCTCAAGCCTTGCAGCAGGCCAGAACCAGCACAGCACCTGCTCCAGGGTCTTGGGAATAGGGACCTGGGGCACCCAGCCCAACCCAGCCCTGGTGGCAGTGGCAGGGCAGCTTTGGCAGGGCCGGTGCCATCTCCAGCCAGGAGGAGTGACAGCAAGGGGCTGGTATGATCTGCCACTCAAGGATTTTAGGAAGGATTTGCAGACACTGCCAAGGCAGCTACCCAAAACCTTCCTGTTAGAGCTTAACCCTGAGGTAAGAGCAAGGCAGAGCTCCTTGGACAGCTGGATGTGAGGGCACTCTGCTTCCCAGCACAGCCTGGAGCAGGGCCAGTGCTGGGGAGGTGAGGCTCCATCTCCTGCCACTGGGCCTGAGTGCCACCTCCCCAGCCTGGTAAAGGTAATTAATATGGAAACCATTTAGGAAATTCAGTTATAAAGCAGCGAGCTAATTAGGAATTAGGACAGGAGAGTGCTCTCTCTCGACTGTAGCCTCAGCCCAGGCAGATTTCAGGGCTCTTCCCCCTTTTGTGGCTGTTGAATAGTAACAGGCTCTGTTGTGAAGCAGCTTTTTCTCACGTTCACAGCTTTTCCACAGCTCTGTCTTCCTCCGCTCCTGGAGTGGCTGGCGGCTCCCCCGCCCCTGCTCCATTCATCAGCCTCTCCCGGCGCATCCCCGAGTCCCTGCTCGCCTTTCTTCAGCGCTGTGGCCAGGAGGAATCCAGCACAGCACCCCGGGCTGGGCTGGGTTGGAAGGGGCCATAAAGACAATTTCACTGATCCCCACTGGGTCACTTGGACAGGCTGCTCCCAGCCCCAATGTCCATCCTGGTCTTGGACACTGCCAGGGATCCAGGAACAGCCCCAGCTGCTCTGGGCACCCTGTGCCAGGGCCTGCCCACCCTGCCAGGGAACAATTCCTGCCCAATATCCCTGCCCTCTAGCAGTGGGAAGCCATTCCCTGTGTCCTGTCCCTCCATCCCTTGTCCCCAGTCCCTCTCCAGCTCTCCTGGAGCCCTTTTAGACCCTGGAAGGGGCTCTGGGGTTTCCCTGGAGTCTTCTCCAGATGAGCACCCCCAGGTCTCCCAGCCTGGCTCCAGAGCAGAGGGGCTCCTGCCCTGGAGCAGCTCCATGGCCTCCTCTGGACAATGATGATGAAGCCACTGGGGATCACAGGACAAGTGACTGAGCAGGATCTAGAAAGAGGAGAGATCTCTGATCACCAGAGATCACCATGGACAGCCCTTTCTGCAGGAATGGGCAGGGGCTGTGCTTCACCCCTGTGGATGCCACCCTGAGTGAATGTCACCCCAAATTCCTGCAGACACTGCTGTGCCCACATCACCCTCTGCCCTGGCAGCACAAGGTGCACGCCTGCTCTGTCAGCCTTTTGCCAACTTTGCAAATCTAGATGTGAAAATGAGGTGTGAAGGTGTTAGCCAGGAGGGAGGAAAGAAAAGCCTGGACACAATGCCCAGGGAGAGGAGAAATGCCCAGGGCAAGTGAAGGGTCTAGGTGTTCAGTTATCCCGGAGAAGCTGTAGGGGAACATAATCCCACTGATCCAGCAGCTCTGTGACACTGTCCTGGATGTCTCTGCATGTGGTGTGGTGAATCAGTGTTCTTGGTTCATGGAATGTTGGCTCACCCTCAGGATCACCCTCTGAGGGAACCCAGGGTGGCAAAAATCCCAAAGATATGCCAGGAGTGCACGTTGTTGGGTTTAGAGGTTTTTAGGAGAACTGCTCAGAAATACTGAAGGTTTTGAAGGGAGTTGGTTTCAGTGACCCTCCTGGCCAGAGGGGCTGGTCCTGGGGGCTCTGACTGTTTATGGGGTTTATGGGGTTCTGTTTAGAGGGTTCTGAGCTGCACCTGTAGTTCAGCAGCTCTTTCCAAGACCTCCAGCAACTGGGGCAGGGAAGGTTCCCATCACCCATTAGGGGCACAGGAGAGGCTCAGCCCTGATCCTCTGCCCACCCTGAGCACCAGGGGCTGCAGCAGCATCCAGCACTTGACCCCTTGGCAACAGTGATGGTGAACCAAAATTCCCTGTCCTTTTAGGAGCCCCCACTGGGTGCAGATGTGCCCCAGCCCTGTCCCATGCCAGTAACGGTGTCTTGCTTTGTTCCTCACCAGCAACACCACCAGATCTGCCCCCTCCAGCTTCTCCAGGCCCCTGGTGCACTCCGTGCGCAGGGAGAGGTACCGGGACTGGAGGAAACCGGGAAGGATCATCCGGAAAGCCTGAGCATGGATCTGCTGGGAGCCTGGGGAGACTGCTGGGCCAGAGGCAGCCACCCCTCAGGGTCTGCAGCCACCCCTCGGGGTTTGCAGCCCCTCACATGCTGAGAGCATCCTCCAGGGATCTGCATCCTGCAGCTTTGCATGGCTCAGAGGGAATGAGCCCCTTCCTCTCGGGAATTCATCCCTGCCTGGGGAGGAGCCACCATGGAGCAGTGGGATGGCCTGAGGTGGAACGAGGCTTTTGCTACCCAACACCATGAAGTGACTTTTCTTTCTTCCTCCCCAAGGGCTGAGTGGATGTCGAGCAGATTTCCCAAGGGAAAAAAGGAATTTGCTCCTGCATGAGCAGCCCTGGGAAGACTCCCAGTGGTTTCAGCATTTTCCAAAGTGACTGGAAAACCTTCAGTGTCCAGTTTGTCACCACTCCCAGGAGGAGCTGCCTCCCCTGGGACACCCAGAAGTCACAGCACTATGGGAATGCTGGCTCCCTGTTAAGTCTCATGCACTAAGAGCCTGCCAATTCTTTTCTGCTTTTCTTCACCTTTGTTAAATGAGTTGATCCAAGGAAGAGGAGGGAAAATGCCCTGAACCAGTGACTCAGAGTTAAGTCACCAAATGCAATTTACTGCAATGGCCTTGTAATTAGCATTTTTGGAGCCTTCCCAGCAGCTAAAACAAATAAATGTAAGTGCCACTTTCTAATGAGCAGATAGGTGGGGAAGGAATACAATCGTGCTCTTTTAGACTCTGCTGTTTAGGCATAAAATCAGATTTTCGAGGCAAAAGTTAGTTGTGCATCCTGCAACCCACAGAGCTGTTGTGGGCAGGATGGGATGTGGAGCACGGGAGGGATTCTGTCACTGGGCTCTAACAGCAGCTGCCCATGGCAAAACTGCTCCTTATTTGCTGAACATAATGTTTGGCTCAAACACAGCCTGTTTTCCTCGTTGCCAACCATTTGTGAGCCTGACTCAGGCTCACAGACGCATTATCCAGAAGCAGATAGGAAGGGGAGTTGGAATAGATTATGCATTCATTACCCAGAAGTAGCCACCAGATACATTTGCACATTTCTCTGCTGCTCAGTTGTTTGCAAATCCTTCCTGGCAGCTGACGCTGTGTTTGTTCTGACACCCAGGGTTGGAAGTTCTCAATCCTCTCTCCCAGGCAGGCTGCATCAGTAATTTGGATGTAAATCTCTGCTTTCACCCAGAGGAGATGAAGTTTCTACCTTGAAGTTCATGCCTTGTGTTGGGATGGTTTCGGAAAAGGAGGCAGAAGTAGCTGTTAACAGTTTGTGCACATTTCAAAGCATAAACTCTGTGAAATTGTGCCTCAGCTTTGGGACACTGGGGCTGTTCCCTGTCCTGATCCATGCAGGTACCAGTGATAGCAGTAGATGGAGATGTCAGGAGGGGAAACATTCAGGAAGTGTTTCTGTGTGCTGGGGGAATTTGCTTCCCTGGAGTTGAGTGTGTTTGGGCAATGTTCTCCTTGCTCTTCTGCCAGAGCCTGAGTGAGTTTGGGAGCTCTGGCTGTGGAAAAAGGATTTTAATTAATTCCTGCAGTGGGGCACAATGAATTTCCAGGGGCCACACTGGGCTCCCAACCTCAGCAGGACAGACAGACTGAGCAGGGACAGAGAGATGCACCTTTAAGGAAGGGTGAAGGGCCAGGACTGCCTTGCCCTGATGATCACATGCTGAATTTGTCCCTGTAAATATAATATTGTTTACTCCAAATAAACTCTTTTACATACATAGAATTCAGACTGTCTCTGTTCTCATTCAGCCTTGTGTCTCTGCTGGTTTTGGCTTTCCCAGCCTGGGACCCAGTGAAGGTGTTGGCTGGAATCTGGTGGTGATCCAGTGTGGATAAAAGCTGAATTTATAGCACAAATGTTCATGTTCTCATCCTTTATGCAGAGGAACCCAGGACTGCCAACCAGAGCCTGGTTT
This sequence comes from Certhia americana, assembly GCA_018697195.1. Taxonomy (NCBI): domain Eukaryota; kingdom Metazoa; phylum Chordata; class Aves; order Passeriformes; family Certhiidae; genus Certhia; species Certhia americana. Next base: position 7,786,379 of record CM031872.1, read on the forward strand.
CGGATGGTTGTAGGTTTGTTTTGGGTTTTTTAATATTCAGGTCACTCTGCAGCTCTGTTGGAGACAGTCCTGCCCAAGGAACACACCCTGGGGTGGGAGCTAGTGCTGGTGGAGAGCTTGGGATCCACCAGTCTGCAGCAGGGTGGACACCAGAGACCTGAGGGAGTGGTGAAACCCAGGTCCAGACCCTGTAAGGACACACCTTCCCCTTGGCATTTGGGCTGACCAATGGTCCAGGGTGAGGAGGATACAGCCAAGGGTGGCCAGTGGGCACCTGTCTGTACCCTGAGGGCTTGGGGTCTGGCTCTGCACCCCTCAGCACCCCTGGACACACATTTCCCCCATGCAGGAGAGAGGGTGACTCCTCAGCAAGGAAAGGCTGTGCTGTGATGTCATAGTACACAAGGAATGCCTCTGGACAGGAATTTCCAAGAATTCCCGCATGTGCTTCTGACCAGCAGTGCCTCTGACCCAAAACCAGCACAGCCACTGCACTGGGCTGGGCTATTTGGCCCAAAAGAAGACACATGCCCCAAAATACCCAAAACCCCCAAGAACCAGCACTTTATGGATGTTCCAGATCACGATGTGCAGCTTCCCCTGAAGGGAACAGGGGGAAGTCACCTCGCGTGGCTTCAGCTGGGGCACGAGGCTGTGGGGGCTGTTGGCTCTGCTTGAAATAGACTCTGTGGGCTGCACCCTAAATCACATTTTTGTCAGAAACTTCCTTTTTAGCTTGCATTTCAGTTTGCAGCCCTTTCCCAGAGAGTCAGTGAAAGCCCCAGTCACCCTGGAGCTGCTCACACAAGAGCTCAGGGAGGCTTTAAATCAAGTCTGGACCATCCATGGATTAACCTTCCTGCAGGGACTGTTTTCATCAGGTCCCAAAGAGTTCATCAGGATGGAGCATCGGGATTTCACTCTCTGGGCTTTTAACCTCAGCTGTGGAAGTGTCCAGCCTTACAGAGCAGAGACTTGGTGTAAATGACAGTGGGGGCAGTTTCACAGTGTGGATCTGCTGGAGTCCACACACTGGAGATCATCCTCTGAAAATCTCAGCAAAGTCTGCTTGGGATTTCCTTTTGCCTAGGAAGATATTTTCAGAAATTCCCATTTTCTGACCTATCATATGGGCTTGTTTGGGGCATTTGGTGTGACCTGGAGAAGTCTTTGCATCCACAGCTTATGATCCCACCACTCTGCAGCTTGCACTGGGCTGAGCTGCACCCACACCTGCTGGATTTCAGTGCTGTAGCTGAGGCCAAGCCAGGGAGCTGCAACCCCCTGTTGGTGTCAAATGCTGCCCTTGAGATCACAGCTGCTCACATTTATGGGTGGCTGCAGCCCTGACTGCCCAGCTCACCTGGCGGAGCTGCTGGGTATGCTCACCTGCTGGTGCTTCTGGAGGTGGGCAAGTGATGTCAGCCCAGCAGTTTGGGAAGTGATGTCAGCCCAGCCCTGCTGAGCTCTGCACCCCTCGGTGTGTCCTGCTGTGGCTGGACCCTGCTCTCAGCAGGGCCAAGCAATCCCTTGGCCCCCATCCTCAACTGTGCTCAACTCACGGCATCTCCAAGCCCAGAGGCTCCTGCTTTTGGGGGATTTTGAGGAAAACCCAGCTGTTCTGGTAAACCAGCTGCTGCTTTTGCAGCCTGCAGAGGTCTGAGCTGCTGGAGTTTCACTGCTGCAATCTCCCAGCCACTGTACAGCTGCAGGGCCCCAGAGCCTCCTCCTGCCCATCACTTCTTGCCTGGAGAGTCTGAAGGAGCTTCTGCTGCTCTGCCTGTGGCTGCACCACGGCCTGACCCTCGTGGGAGGACGGGTAAGTGTCCCCTGGGGCTCTGTGTGGTGCTTTATTCCTATTCTTCCTCAACAGGAATTATTTCTAAAGGCAAAGCTTTCCATGGGTGTCACCCCAGCACGGTTGGGGTTTGTAAGGGCTGCAGCAGGTGAAGGGGTTCTTTATACAAAGGGTGAGAAAATTTCTGCCTGGCTCAGAGCTGAAGGGCTGGATGTGGGTCCTGATTCTTCCCCTTCACATCCAGATCAGCTCTGATTATACAATCACAGAATCCCAGACTGGTGTGGGTTGGAAGGGCCCTTAAAGCTCCTGTTCCACCCCCTGCCATGGGCAGAGACACCTTCCACTATCCCAGAGTGCTCCAAGCCCTAACCAGCCTGGCCTTGGACAATTCCAGGGATGTGGTACTTCTACTGCTGCTCTCCAGGCAAGTTTGTGGCTAATGGTTTATGTGATTCCTTTCCAAGGTAAACAAAAAGTAACTTTTTTTTTTTACTGCTTTGCCTTGTAAAGTTAAATCCCATTTCAAATTCTGTAGAAATTCCTAGGTTTCTTCCTTTTATCACTTGAAATTCTTCCTCTCACTCAGAGTAGATCCTGATTACTCAGAGTAGATTCCTCTCACAAAGGCAGATCCTCTGCCTCTTTCATTAAGAAATTATTGCATATATTAAAGCTTGCTTTCTGCAGAGTAGGCATTGAAGTCAGGCTGTGGCTACTGGGGAGGAAATAAATCCCCATAAATAAATCCATGACCTTGGGGATTTTTGTCACCCTGAGCTGGTTGCTGTCACAGTTTCAGGTAGAAAAGAAAGGACCCACTTGTTGTCAGCTCTCTGCTGTGGGGTGGGATTCTGCATCTTTGTGGATGATGGTGCCAGAAGGCAGCAACAATACAGTATCAAAAAGCCTTTGATTTAGAATGGTTCACTTTTTGGGAAGGGTGGTGAAAGACAGAGGAAAACAAAGGGTTAAAGGCTGCCATAGCCCTGCCTGTGTTAGGAGCCATTGTCCTTAGCAAATAATAATCAGCATTCCTTGAGCCTCTGGGTTATACTCCCAAATTTACCAAAATGGATAAACCGAGGAAATGCCACCCTGGTCCAGCCAGGCTTCAGGAAGCCCTGCTGAGGACAAAGTGGCTCTCAGCACCTCCTGAGCTGCTCAAGCCACGTTCTGTCACCACTGCCAGGGAGCACAGGGAAGGGCAGGCTCATTTCAGATATCTCTTGACTGACCAAACCAGGAGAGCGCAAAGGTGCCTTTGTCAGAAAACACACCGGTGTTCAAATGCCCTCAGGCTGTTTCCTCCCGGGAATCTGTCCTTGTCCCTTTGGGGTGTGGTGCAGGGCAGGCTGAGAGCATCATCACACAGAGCCCTTATCCCACAGTGGCCCTGAGCATTTTGGGGAGATGCTGGGATGTGCCACGGTCACAGCCCAGAGCCACAGTGAGCAGCAATGGTCACAAGAGCCGGGGTGTAAATCCAAGTGCTTAATCACAATGTGAATTCAGAATCAGCCACAGACGAATGTGAAGCTGATAAGTGACCAGGGAGGTGTTTCACAGCTGGTGAATGGGCTGAAAATCTGCTTCCCCAAAAGGGACAGCCGTGTCCCTGCCAGCAGAGCTGGTGCTGCCGTGACAGCCTCACTCCTCACCTACTGTCCTGCTGCCAACAGGAGCCTGGGACAGCCTGGGTCACCTCGGGGTTATAATTGTCCTCTTTGGAAAGAGCAGCTTGGGAGGATGCTGTGCCCCCAGCCAGCCTCCCCCAGCTGCTGCTGCAGACACTTTTGGAGCCAAGCAGGAACAGCATCAGCTATTTCATCGTCCTCCCTCAGCAGTGAGTGGGGGTGAACATTTCCTGTGCAGCCCTTTCGCTTTCCTTTGTGGCACAATCGTTTGTGCTCTGGGGTAGGGCGGCCTCACCTCCAGCGCTGGGGGCAGTTTGGGGCATCACAAGATATGAAAGATATTAAAATATTATAAGAAAGATGTTGAGCCATCAGAGAGTGTCTGAAGGAGGGCAATGAAGGTGGTGAAAGGCCTTGAGGGGAACTCTAGGAGGAGCAGCTGAGGGCACTTGATCTGTTCAGCTGGAGAAGAGAACACTGAGGGGAGACTCCTCACAATTCATGAGAGAAGGGGAAGCACCAAGCTCTGCTCTGGGACAGGGACAGCACCCAGGGAACGGCTGGAGCTGGGCCAGGGCAGGCTCAGGCTGCAGCTCAGGGCAAGGTTCTTCCCCCAGAGGGTGCTGGGCACTGCCCAGGGAATGGGCACGGCCCCGAGGCTGCCAGAGCTCCAGGAGCCTTTGGACATCCCAGGGATGCACAGGCTGGGAGTGTTGGGGGGGCTGTGCAGGGACAGGGGCTGGGCTGGATGATCCTGGTGGGTCCCCTCCAGCTCAGGAGATTCCATGTATCCTCTGATGTCAGGCGGAGCATGGCAGGATTGGCACTGACTCCAAAGGTAGTGATTTGCACATGAAAAAAAATATTTGGCCTCTGCACCTGCCAGGTGTCCTGTGGAGGAGAATCCATAGTAACCAGCTTTTGGCCGCACATCCTTGGCGGATCAGGGATCTTGGCAAATCTGTGCAGATGATGAACATGTTCCTGGTGCTTTCTCCTGTCTGCTGTGAGCTCTGCACGCCCCCTGGGGTCCTGGTGGAGCTCTGGGCCATGTCTGGGCACCTCCTGCACTGAGACATTGCCTTCAGCACAGTGCTCGCCCTGCCACCACCCTGCCAGATCCCCTGATTTATGTGTTGCTGAGACAGCTCTGAGGAGCTTGCTCCATTTCACACGGCTGGGCACCAACTGAGTGGGGACAGGCCAGGAGCAAGCCCAGACGTTCCTGGGAGATCCTGGGGGACAGCTGATGGAGATCCAGACCTGAGTTTCTCCTCCTGCTCTGTCCCAGAGCTCCTAGGAGCAGCACTCTAGGACTCTGGGTTTCCTCTGTTCCCCCAGTGCTACTGAGGTGTTGTTACTGGGGCAGGGACTCCTTGGGCTGTAAGGAAGCTTGACCAGGCACCTCTCCTGCTGTACGGGTGGCGGATCTCCAAATGTGGGGTTTTTTACACTGATTGAAAGTCCCAGGCCTCATTGGATGCCAGAGGTATGCATGAGGACCGAATTTACAACTAAAGTCATAAATGATGGGAAAGGCCAGGAAAAATTGCCCTGAATCCTCCTGTCTGTGAATATTTTGTGTTCTTTCTTTCATCAGGAGCAGGGTTGTGCAGGTCTGAATCTAGCAAACCCATAACCCATGTCCAGGCCCCTGGTGTGTCCCTTGGCACCCAGAGCAGTAATGTTGTAGAGTGATCCCAAACTGTGGGAAAGAAAGGAATGAAGTGAGGACTAGAACAGGAGATAGAGAGTGGAAATGCTCCTAGTTAAGGCAACAGCTTGGAAAGTCAGGGTTATTTTAGAATTTTCTGTAAATTCAACCTTGTGAGCATGAACGGACCATGTTTCACTTCTCCATCCCTCAAATCAGTCTGAATTATCCTGCCCCTTTTCCATCTTGCCTTCTTTCAATGGAAAACTGCAGTTAACAGAGAAAACTGGGATTTGCTGTTTGCATCAGAAAAGCTGGGCACAGAGACCTGATTTCCTCTGGGTTTCTGGAAAATGCGCAGTGAGAGCTGCTATGAGGAGGGTGGAGGAAGCAATTCCTATCTCCCAAAAAGGAGCTAGGCAATTGTTGGGATTTTCATCAAGGTTTTTGTTCCAGTATCCCATTTTGGGGTTGGGTTGCTCTAGTGTAACCCTACAATAACCTGTTTATCCTAGAAGCTGGTATCAAGGGCAGGGCAGGAGTGACTGGACAGACTTGTTTCTAACTTGCTTCTCTGTACTAATTAATCCTTGATTAATCCCACCTGCCTGCCTACCAGGGTTGATGTGAAGGCTTAATATGAATTGTGTCCCTCCTGCACCGGGCAAGCTCAGAGGAAAGGGGTTGTTCCCTGCTGTCAGAACACTCTGGTTGGATAAATCCTCTTGTCAGCAGACTGCACCTTGGCTCTGGGATCTTACTGACAGCAGGAAAAAACACTTTTGGGTTAGTTGATTTGATGAATAATAAGAAGACATTTGATATATCTGTGGAAAAATTTTCTGTCCCGGTCCACATTGCCAAAGTGACCAGCAAACAGCTAAAAGCTTCGTATTTCAACATTCAGCTGAGCAAGAGATGGGCAGGAACTGAATTAGGATAATCCCTTTTTATTCCACCAGGGAGCATAACTCTAATGATTCTGGTACTAAACACTTCTGCAGGTCAGCATTAACTTATTCTTAACTTACTGTTCATTGGGGATTCCCTCAGGACAGGCAGCTGTGAAACCCAGAATTGTTCCTAGGCATGGCAAATAACAAGGAATTAAAACATATCTACAGTCCTGCAAGCAGTAGTAGCTCAGGCTACATTTAAACCCTAAAACCTACCCTAAGCACTCCCCAAACCCTATTGTCTCTCCTCAGTTTGAGCAGTTGCTCAGCATTTAGTAACTCCAGTAAAATCCTTCCATTCCAGACAAATTTGATGTAAAGGAACTTTTGGTAATATGGTCCCTATTCATTTCAAGGAAAATGGTTTTGTGCTTGTAGTATTTTAAGGTGAATTCCTTATGCCTTTCTGAGATGGATTTGTGTGTTTGTAAGGAGCATGACCACACCATTCCTTGGTTAATCCAGATTATCACTGCTGCTGGGGAATTAGGAGCAGATGCTACTGCCACAGCTCAGGGTTTCAGCAGAAAGTTATGGGTCCCAACACTTCCTCCTGCACATTCCTGGTTTTCCCACAACCCCTCCTGCCCAGGAAACATTATCTATTTGCATATTAATACTGATAATGAGTGACAGGGAGGTTTTTCGTGATGTCAGAGCCCAGTGGTCACCCGGGGGAGGAGGCTGGTGACGTAGGTCTGGAGAGAGCCCTGGTGCAGGGCTGAGGAACTGTCCCAGCATTGCTGTGGGATGCCAGGAGTGCCAGTCTGCTATGTGGGCAGCCCGAGCTGCCAGAGCCTCCTGCCCAGCAGGAACGGTGGCCACTGACCCACATTTTTAGGTGGTGACTTGCAAAGGTGCTTCCTGTTGCTGAGCTGGCAAAGCCTCACCAGCAGGGATGGCCATGCCCTGCCAAAACTCATCTGCACTCATGGCACGCTGCCCTGGCTGGGGGCTCCTGGGAAAGGTTTATTCCTCCTTCACAGAGCTGTGGAGGTGGAGGAGACCATGTGAGGCCACACAGTCCAAACTCCTGCTCAAGCAGGGTCAGCCAGAGAGGATTGTCATGCCCAGGTGGCTTTTGAGCATCACCTCCCTCAGCCCTCAGACATCACCTGGCAGCTCAGGGTGCCATCACCTTTGTTGGTGGCTCATGTTCAGGTCAGTGTCCACCAGGACCCCCAGGTTCTTCCCCTGGTCGCCCCTTCCCCCAATACAGTATGTACTGGTGCTTGTATCTCTCTGAAACAGAACATTTTATTTCCTCCCGGTTGAACTTTTTAAGATTTCTGCCTCCCTGTTCCCAGCCTGTCCAGGTCCCTCTGGGTGGCACCACGACCCTCTGGCACATCACCCAACCCTTCCAGTTTGGTGACAACAGCAAAAATTGTCAAAAGGACATTCTGCCCCATCATCCAGATCACTAAGGAAGGTGTGAATCAGGATTGGAACAAGGATTTCTGGGATTGACCCCAGGGATACAGAATCAGTTGCTGGCTGCCAACTAAACTTTGTGCCACTCATCACCACCAAACTACTCCCCCAGTTTTCAATCCACTCACTCTGCTCCTCCAGCCCCAGCAGCTCAGAGTGAGGGCTCCAAATCACCAAATCAATGTTGGAGGGGATGAGCTGCATTTTCAAGTTTATTTTGCACCCAAAACAGCTGGAAAATGGACGTGGGAAAATCTTCAGTCAGTCAATCATCAGGGGTGACTTGCAGGGAACAGAGGCTGGAAACTGAAAGGCCACGTCCCCTGTGACCTGCCAACCAGGACCTTGGTGACTTTTCCTGCTCTGAGCACAAACAAAAGCAGTTTTAAAAGCTCCTGTCCTGGCAAGAGGCCACTTGAGTCTGCCAGCACCTCCAGGGCTGCTCGCTGATGGAGGCGGGAGCAGGATAAATATTTACAAGAGCGATTTGTATGAAAAGGTGCCTTTGGATGTCCCAGGCACGAGTTTTGGTTAAAACCCCCCATATTCATTGAGATCTGCTCCACTGGCCTGTGTTCAGCCCCTTGCTGAGCTGGCTTGTGGCCTCTGATGGGGTCAGTCCCCTCCAAACCAGCAAAAACATCCCAAATCCATTTCTGCTGGGAACAGAGTGATCAGTGGCTGCTTTGCCAGTCAGTTTATCCCCAGAAGATCACAATGTGATCTGGGCACCTCCCTGCCCCAAGGGGAGTACCAGCCTGTCCAAGCCCAGCCCAGTTAAAAGATGATCAGCCAAGAAAACCAGTGCCAGCCACTGCCATGAAATTGTCACACAGGTCCCTGGAGGATGTCCAGAGAAACTCCTGGAATCTCCTCCTGCACGTCCTCCAGCCAGCTAGCAAGGGCTCATCCTTGTGCCTCAGTTTCCCTCTCTGCCCTCTGCTGAAGATCATCACCCATCCTGAGGAGGGGGGGCTGTGTCAGGGATTTCTCCCTCTGCCCAGGGGGTTGGGGGTGCAGATCCCATCCTGCTGCTGGGGCCGTGTGGGTGTGGCACGGGGGAGGGGGTGACATGGCTGGAGCTGGGAGGTGCTGAAGGGAGGGAGCAGCCCTGGCCAGCCCCAGGATGCTGCTGGAGCCTTGCTGGGAGCACTGGGACCTGCCAGGTAGGGACCAAACACGGTGTTATTTTGGCTTTCTGCAGAGGTGAGTGATGGGGAGAGGGTCCCAGGGTGCCCATGGGGCAGTGGGGGGTCATCTAACAGTGCCCCAGGGGACTGGCACTGTCCAGCAGCAGCTCCAGGAGGTTGCTGAGCTCTCCAGGGCCACCCAGCACAGCCTGGAGCCAGACACTGGTCCCTGGCTCCAGCCTCTGTTATTTTTCCAGGTCCACTCCAGATGTAGGCAGGCGGTGCCACCAGGGATGGGAAGTGGGTGGCACCTGGGTGAGGGACCAGAAGGAGGTTCCTGCCCAGGGCTCCCCTTCTGCCCCAGCCTCACAGGACTAGGAGCATCCTGGGAGTGGCTCCCTCAAAACCTGCTGTGCCCAGGCTTGGTGGCACCTACGGATGGCCACAGGGTGTCCCTTCCTCAGCAGGATGCCATGGGCATCAGTGTCACTGATGTGGCAGTGGCTGATGGAGAGATGCCATTCTTGGCTAGAGATCCCACGGGTGGCATAACACAATTCCCTGGTTTATGGCCCCTTTTCCTGGGCTCTCCCAATGGGCTGCTCTGGCTCTGCTGGGGCAGGGGCTGCTTCCTTCCCACCTTCCCCCCACCCCTGCTCCCTCCTGCCCAAAGCTGGGTCAGGTGTGAGCAAACACGTCCAGCCAGGTGAGGGACAGGTGACTGCTCACCCCTGCCCAGGGCAGTGCCCAGAACAAGTTCCTGCCTTGCCAGGCTGGGACGGGTGAGACAAACCCCAGAGTGGGTGTGGGGGGGTCACAAACCTCCCCTGGCTCTGGGTGGGCACCCTGGGGTCCCTGTGCTGTGGGCCTCCCTCCAGGCTGGGCTTTGTTGTGCTTTAATGTCTGGGGGTTGAGTGGGCCCCAAGGGGTCCAGGGACACCCCACTGTGGGGTGTTGGCCTCCCTCGAGCTGCCATGGCTCCTGAATCCATCCTCCTGGGCCAGCCTCCTCTTCCTCCTGCTGGCCCTGGGAGGTTGAAGAGGGTCTGGCTCTGCACATGGGGCTGTTCTCTACAAAGGGACCCCCTGCACCCCTCACTGCCACCACCCTCCCGGCTCACTCCAGCCAGGACACCCTGAGCACGTATTCACTGATTAAATGAGGTGCTGTGTCCTCCTCCGTCCCACCCTGGCAGGAATTGTCCCTGTCCCCAAGCCAAGAGGGACACAGCTCTGCCAGCTGAGGCCGTGTCAGGGCAGGGACTACCCTTTAGAAGTCCCTGCAGGGCCACTGGCTGGGGACCAGCAGGGAGATCCCACGTGCCCCGAGGTGACGGTGACATCTGTGTCCAAGGGCTGGACACTGTGCCAGCACCATCCTGCTCCCTGGCTGCTGCTGCTCCCCAGGCAGCCAAAGCTGCTGAGAATCTGAATTCTCGAGGAGGAGTCAGGGTGTCCCTGGGTCTGGAGGAGGGGACTGCCCCAGGCTGGGTGCTGTGGGGAGATGTGGCCCTCCCATGTCACCCAATGTCCCCATGTGCCATCAGCCAGAGCAGGGGGTGGAGCAGCTGCAGAGGGCTCAGTGTGGTGACCCTGTGCAGGAACAGGGGTTGGGTCTGGCTAGGAGGGGCTGAGAAGCACCCCCAGAGCTGGAACAGGCTCCTGGTCCCACAGAACAGTGAATTTGACTTTCCTTTGTGACTTTTCCTGACTTGTTCTGTAGTCACTTGAGCCAAGAGGGCAGCAGAGCCTCTGCCTTCAGCAGCATCTTGGGGGAAATGACACCTGTGATGAGACTGAACCCATCAGGGACATCCTAGAGCTCTTTGTGTTCATTACCAAGGGGTAATTAGTGACTTTGCAGCGTGCAGAGGCCGGAGGGTGGAAGAGGGGGTGATTTAAGGAGTGAGAGCCATGCTCTGGTTGTGTGGGAAGCAGTGCAGGAGCCAGCAGCCGTGGAGATGCAGGTGAGAGGGAGAGCAGAGAAAAAGCTGCTCCTTGCAAGGGGATATCACTGCCAGATTTTGGGCAGCTGAAGACACAGCTGCTGGAGGGGTGCTTTGCTTCATCCTGGGGAATAAAACAGGAAAAGGGGACGGGGGCATTGAAGCTGACTGTGCCACTGCTCCAGCTGCACACAGAGGTTCCCAGGGACTGGCTCGGGATGTGCTGGGGTGTCTGCAGCCTTGCTGGGGTGCTGGACCCCACTGTTGGGTTGGAGGTTCAGTTTTGGGGGTGCAGAGGGAGCTGCTGTGCATGGCTGTGCCCCTCAGAGCTCATCAGCCCCACATCACCAGTTTGGTGTTTTGGTTTGGCTGCTGAGACAGGGTAAATCCACAGGATCAGTAATTAATGTCCCTGGTCTTGCTGGGCAGCACGAGGGGCAAGTAAGGATGTGGGGCTGCATCAGCAGCTCACCCCAATCAGTGCTGGGAGAGAACCCCAAGATTTGGGCAGTGACAGAAGCTACATTTGGGGCTCAATGTTGTCTGGAGGGGCTCATGTTGGGAGCTCAGGATGAGCATCCAGGTGGGGTGGCAGGAAAACAAACCAGTGTCAGCTTAATCTCACCTGGGAATGGACAGGGATCCCCTGCTGGAAAGCAAACAGAATTTCTTTTGGACAAATCTACTCACAAAAGTAATTAAAGCCAAAATGAAGTGCTTAGAGGGTGTTTTCACCCAGAACAAGAGATTTTCTAGGGCTCTGATTCTTTGGGTTAAATTCACATTAAAGCCTCACCAAGGTTCTACCTTTGTGGTATCTGGAATGGGTCTCTGAAGTTCAAACCCAGTGCCCAAAGTGCTGAAGCACATTTTGCTGCTTTGCTCTGCAGGAACCTGCCAGAATTTACCTTTTCTTTGTGAAGAGGTCTGCAATAAGGGGGTTTTCCCTAGAAAAGAAACCTTTTGCTCCCAAAATACCCACCCAGCTGTACTAGAGGCCTCAGACATAGCACCTCTTCAAGGCAGCCTTGTTGTGGGTACCAAAGGCCAAACCCTGCAAGCTCTAAAGTTGCCTTAAAAGTGCTCAATTAATTTTTTTTACCCTTTAGAAGTCCCAGTTCCTGAAATCATGTGATTTCAAGGAGATAACATTGCTGAGGAAAGCACTGAGTTTGGGTAAGCACTGAGAAAACAAAAATCATCAGTGAGAAGTCTCCTCCTGTTTTCTTTGGAAAAATCCCCTCATGACTCGGACAAAGAAGGGTTTGGAGGCCCTGCTGGCAGCAGCCAGAGCTTGGTGTGGGCAGGGAGGGAAGTGAAAAAGCTTTGCATTTGTGTAAGGCTGCAAACTGGGGTTGCCAAACAGGATACAGGCTGGGAAAGCAGCTGGGTGAGGAGGCTGTGGCCTGCCCAGGTGCATCAATTGCGGGTGCTGATAATTCTATTGACATTAAAAGGGAGTTAATCTTTTTGGTGGCTCACTGCTTGTTTAGACTCTGCTCTGAGCACTCTGCTGCTATGGGAGTTTTGAGGAGGCACTTTGAGATTTTTTTGGTATTCTGTTTTGCTGAAATAAACGCTGCCAGGGTTTGCATCCCAGGATTCTGGCTGGAGCTTGGAGAAGGATGTCACAGGACAGCAATCACAAAATTACAGAATCATTAAGGCTGGAAAAGACCTTTAAGATCATCAAGTCCAACTGTCAGCCCAGCTCCATCACTGTTCACCACCAAACCGTGTCCTCAAGTGTCACATTCACACATTTATTTGAACACTTCCAGGGATGGGTGACTCTATCAGTTCCTTGAGCAGCTTGTGCCAATGCTTTAAGAGCTTTTAAATGATCTTTTTTTTTTCTTAATATCCAACCTCAATCTCCCCTGATGCAACTTTCCTCTCGTTCTGTCACTTGTCATCTCCCTGAAGCCAAGAGTTGGGTGAGAGCCGGTGGGACAGGGCTCCTGCTTCCAGTGTGGGGAGCTCCAGCTCATGGTTTCTCTCTCTGAAGAGATGAGAAGGTAGTTCCCTCAGTGAGTCAGAGCCTGCTGGGTCCTTCTCTGCAGAGATCACAGGGAAATTGGTCCCTTTCGTTGCCCAAGAAGCCCTGGGGTGCCCTGGTTCCCACTGCCTGCTCCCCTGTGATCTGGGGCAGCCCTGGTTTGTGTCCCACAGGCAGCTTTTCCTTCCTGCCTGTAAGTGATCCCAGGGAAGGTTTGGGTACAATTCAGCTCAGTTGGTCACTTCTCCAATGGGTTTTGTGTTCCTGCTCTGCCTGTGCTGCTTTTCCTGCCCTGGCAATCAGCTGTTGGCTGGAGATTGTCCCCTCTCACTTTGGCTTCCTGAGGTTGGGCATGTGCCCCTCCTTTTCCCCCAGTTTCTTTTCTTACAGTCTCAGGTGACTGTCACAGGATGACAGGAAATTCAGATGAAAGGCTGTTTGGGGTTTACGCCCAGGGTTTATTCTGTCTGTGGGCTGGAGGAGTGGGGCTGCTCAGGGCAGCTCTGCTGAGCCCTTTCTGCTGCCTGCGGGGAGCAGCCTTACTCTTACAAATGTACACATGCCCCTGAAGCTGAAAATAACCTCCAAAATGTTGTTCAGCCTGGAGAAAAAGAGGCTCAGAGTCTTTTCCAACCTCATGGCCTCTGTGATTCTGTGAAAATTATTTATAAGAGCTTTCTGCAAACATCCCCTAATGCAGCTCTGTGCTGTCAGGGAGCCTGGCTTGCACTGGCAGCTCACACAGACCTGTGAGGCTGCAGGAGAATCCCTGGAGGAGATTAGGGTTCCTAACCCCTGCAGGGGATCCTGTCTGGGTGGAAAGATTTCAGCATTACAGGGTTGGTGCTGGGTGCTTTGGTGGGCACTGAGGGTTTGGAGTGGGACTGTGGGTTTCAAGTATGACATGAACAATGATGTGCAAATATATACGTATTTCTACGTCAGGTATAGATGTATTTATATGTGTGTGCACAGATAAAGGTATGGCAGCACTGTCTGAATGAAGGCAAAGCAGTTTGGGTGCAAATCTAAGGAGATCTGCTGTTGCCTAAATGTGTTTTAATTGTAAAGGAAAACTGTCAGTTCAGTTGTTTCGCATGAAAGGTGTAAAAGTGGGTGTGTGCTGAGGACAGGGAATGCCAGCACAGCCCCCCTGGGCACTGGGTGGTCTCTGCTGGACCCCTCAGTGTGGCTCTGGCCCACCTTGGCCACCTCCTGCCACATCCCAGCACCCTGCATGTTCCCAGCCCGTTCCTGCCACCCTGCTGGGCCACCCACCTTCCCCCACAGCATCCCCCTGCTTTCCTCAGCTGGAAGAAGCCGTCTCCTCCAGCGCAGTGCACGCAGGAAAATTCCCACCTGCTCCACCCCCAGCCCCTCTAATCCCTTTATGGTGTTTGTGCCGGGCTCCTCCTGCCGATCCTGCTCTTTGCCTTCCCTCTAATCTCCCCACCAAACTATTTGGCAGGACAAAAACCAGCCCGGGTTGTTCACACCGATCGTGGGGAGAGGGAATGCTCTCCCGGGGGCTCTGTGCTCCAGGGAGGTGCTGGGGGGGTTTAACAACCAGGGAGAGACGCCGTCAGTTCTGAGCACCGTCCTGAATCCTTCAGGATGATTTAGAGTAAAACCCAAACTCTTCATCACAAAATCCCTGCTTTGTGCCCAGGGATGATCCTTCTTGGGCAAATGTGGGGAGGGTTCTGACAGCCAAGGTCTGGCAGCCAAGGCCCAGCCCCAGCCCCCTGCCCTGCTGCAGGACCAGGAGAAGGTGTAAAAAGTCACCCCAGGAGGTAAATCAGTCCTTGTTTAACCCCTTTATGGTAGAACATATTGTGTTACTGAAGATTTTCAATCTGAAATTTTTCCTAATGATTCATTTCTATCCTATCAAAGCAAAAAATATCTTTGGTGTATTTTGGCAGGGCTGGAAAATGCTCGGGCTGATAAAGCCTTGAAGTCAGAGTGATAAAAACTGGAAGTATTTAGGGGTTGGCCAGGTCTCCCTAGGATGGGTCTCCAGACTGATCCATCACCTCCCCCCCAAAAAAAATAAAAAGACACTGGGAAGGGGAGCAGCCCTGCTGCATCCTGCATCCCTGTGGGCACTGGGAAGACATCCCAGAGGTGATGGTTGGTCTGGGCTGTAGCAGCAAAGCAGAATCAGCTTCTCTCCCTGCTGGCCTCTATGTGGAGAAACCCCTCTGCTGCAGCTCTGAACGGGCTTCACAAAGTCCTCTGGAGATTTAATCTGTGACCTTTTACTTCTCCAAGGACACCTCTGCTCCCTTTCCTGCCCCGGGCTCTGCCGCCCGCCCGACCTTGGGCCAGTCACTGATTCCCTGAGTCGGGAGCCTCGTGGTGGTTAATATTTACTGTACCTGGCGTGGAGGGGAGCAGGCAGGAGCCCGCTGATTGTAGAGACCGTGGGCTTGTTTGGGGTAAAATGTGATTCTGGAGCCTCGAGGATCCAGGTGTGAACTGTGCTTGCTGTTATTGGTGTAACAGGGTTGTTGCTATGGAAGTGGCTGGAATTAGGCTGTGGTGAGGTAAGGCTTGGTCCCAGGAAAAACTGACTAAGCAGGTGCCCAACCTTATATGGCAGAAACGCTTTTCCCTGCTTATTAAAGTCCTTTTTGGTATGAAATAGTTTTGTATGTTTGGTGAGCTGCCTCGGGGGTGATGTTTGGGCAGGGATGGTACCATGGCACTTGGGGACCTGGTGTAGTGGTGGCCTTGGCAGTGCTGGGGTAACAGCTGGACTCGATGACCTTTTTCACCCTTAGGAATTCTGTGATTCCATGCCTGAGCACCTGCAGGCTGCTGTTGTCCCTGCTGTCCCCAAGCACCACAAACCTGGGGCAGGTGGGCTCTGACCAGGTGAGGGATTATTGGTGTTTGTTCTGTCGTTCCCTTTTGGGTGTTTTGGTGCTCAGTGGTTCCAGCTGTTCACAGAGGAGCTCTGCTCCCCAGTCCAGGTTACTGGGTTAACTCAGCCTGGATTTTGTTTTATTTCTCCCTGTGTTTGAACCCACTCAAGCTCCAGGGTGTTTCTACATCCAGGATGGAAGCCAGAGCTTTCACTGGGAATAAAATGAGCCTCTCCCCTACCCAGCTGAGTCAGGAAGGTGCAGGGTCTTGGCTGAACCCTTCTATCACAGTTAACACACCGGTGCTGTTCCTGCTGTCTCTGAAGCTCCCCTCTCCTCGGGTGGGGTTTGCGATCCTTCCCAAGGGATGCAGATCCATCTCTGCGCTTCCTGCTCAGCATCAGCCACTGCTTCTCCAGCCCTGAGGCCGTTCCCGCGGGTTCCAGCTCCCTAGGCGGGATGGAGATGGAGCTGGAGATGCGAGCAGGGAGCCAAGGACCCGGCGGAGCCGCTGACGCCTCCCCGGCACGGCGCCGGCTCGGTGTTGCAACGCCTCCAGGAAAGGGCTGCACACCCAGGGGTGCATTTCCTCCTGCTCTGGGACGATTTCCAAACAAGAATGAGGAAATGCTGAGCTTTGCAGCCCGCATTCGTGGATGTGTCCCTAAAATACCCCGCAGAGGGAGGTGGCTGCTTTCGAGCTGCACCCCAGCTTCAGTTGCAGGAGACCCTGAATGTCACCGGGGCAGCGTCAAGGACACGGGGAAGGTGGCTCTGCCACCGCTGCTCTGGGGACCTTGGGCACGTCCCCGTGTGCCAGCCTCCTTCCCAGGCTCTCTGCTCGGGGCAGCACCCGCGAGTTGTGGGGTGGGTGACGTCTGGCCCGCCCGCAGCCCTCTGCCACTGATGTCACCACCCGATCACCAAATTGCTAATTAAGTTTTGCTTCTCTCACTGCCAATCTCACTTCCTGGTTCTTGAGCAATCCCAAGTGCTTTCGGGTTTCTTCCCGGTTCTTTATCTGCCTGCGGGACCAAAACACCTTCAGAAGAAAAACAGAGCTGATGTCTTGGGTCAGTGCCCGGGGAGGAGATGTCCTGTGGGGGGCAATCAACCGTGAAGTGGGTTTTTTTTAGCTGCCCTGGTGTTTTGCAGAAAAACATTCCTGGGGGTGAGTCAGGCAGCCACAAGCATGAGTCTGCTTCAAGAACCGGGGGAATTAGCGAAAACCCAACTGCTTTAGCGCCCAGTCATGCCTTAAAGCCTTTTCTCCTTTTGTAACATCGAAAAACTGCTTGAAACCCGAAGCTGGAGAGTCGAGGCGCGCTCACCCAGCGGGGTTTGCTGGGGGGGATGTTTGGAATCTTGCTCTCCTCCCAGAAAAAAAATCCGGGAGTATTTGAGATAACCCCCGGAGGTGCGGCACGGGCTATGCCCGCGCTGGCTGAGCATTGGCACGTTTGGGGTCTGTCTGCTCCGACACGTGGGAGCCTCTCACACAGAATCTATGGAAAACTGTGAAGGCAGCGAGGCGTTTAATTCACCTAATTGGATCTGCGTTCGGTTCAATAGCTGGAAATTGCTGCTATATTGAAATAATCGACTCAAATTCACACCTGTTGGCTGAGGATTTTTAGCTGACTGTAAATCACAGCAAAGCATGCAGTGAGGGTGGATAGACTGGGGTTTTAAAGAGACTCTGCTGCGCTCTGGTGCTTAAAAATTGTGCTTTAACTCCGCGGTTTATCAGATGGGAAACGCTGAAGTAGATTTTGGTGTTTTCCCAGTAGCTCTCCCTGCAGCCCTCAGCCTTTCCTCCCTTCGAAGGAAAGCCTTGGGGGCAAACCCAGCTCTGCAGCCACGGCGGGGGGGCTGAAGCCGGGTGGGAAGGGGTCATTCCTGAGTGTGCAGGGCAGGCTGGGGGGAGAGAGGTACTGGTAGGGCTGCCAGGCATCTGCCTGTCCTCGGGAATCTGGGTGCCCCTGTCCCCAGGGATCTTGTTACCACTGATGTCTCCAGGACCCGCCAGGCACCCAGATCCATTCTGACACGCACAGGGCATGGTCACAGCCAGGCTGTGGGATGCTGTGGGGAGCTGCTGTGGGGAGCACAACCCAGCAGCCTCCCCAGCGTCCCCCACCCCTGACAGCAGCTTAGCGCTGCTGGGACAAAAACACCTGCACACGTGTGCGAGGGCAGCCCTACACAAACAAGCGGTCAGAAGGGATGCCACATGTAGAGAAGTGACCGGAGGTGGTAAATATAATTTTCTGTGAATAACACCTGTTCTTTTTTAATAAACAACAAGTAATTTAGCCAGTAACTCACTACTTTTTAAATAAAGCGATGCTTTAGCCGTGCGATAGCTCTGGTTTTTAATAAGTAATATTTTAATAAGAAAAGAAAACAACACTAAAGGTCCTCAATGGGTGTCCCGGAGGTGGGGGCCGGGGCCCGGCGCTGCCGCCCCGGGGCGGAGCCGCCTCCGCGCCGCCCCCGACCGCGGGCGCCTTTAAAGCGCGGGCGGAGCGGGCGCGGGCATCGCTGGGGCCGGTGAGCGCGGGGTCCGCAGGTTCGAGTCCCGCCGGGGGAGGCAGCCGTGGGGGGGACTTGGGGTGGCTTGTTATGGGCTGGGAGGTCGGTTTGTAAAATAGCCGTGGGGAGATGGGCCGGGGGTGATGGGGCACTCACCTGTGCGCCCTCGCAGGGCCGTCGCCATGTCGGTGTCGCACAGCTCCAGGCTGAACAAGCTGGTGCGGGAGCAGTACATGAGGCTGCCCCAGGATGGGAGGGTTCAGGTCACCTACGTCTGGATCGACGGCAGCGGCGAAGGCGTGCGCTGCAAGAGCAGGACCCTCGATAAGGAGCCCAAGAGCATCGAAGGTAACGCGGCTGCTTGTTCCTCTGGGTGATGGGTGGGGTGGTGCAGGGCCTGAGCATCGCCTGGGAAAAGTTCTTCGGGCGGTGGGAGCTGGGACGGGCTCTCCCTGGTTGCGTGGCACCAGCGATACCTGTTGCAGCTGTCTGGTGGGGTTGCACCAGGCAGCAGGGTAAATACCAAACCTGCGTCCCTGCGGTTTGCTTAATCCACCAATCTCTGCTATTAGTGCTGGGTGGGAAGGGGAGGATGAGTTCCTCGCCCCTTTCCACCAGGAAAACAGGCATGGAGACGTGCCGGGATATGGGGGTTGGCAGAGGGAGGTGGAATGGCTGGGACTGATGCTGCCCGTGCCTGGTGGTGCTGGGGGGGTGAGCACACCGATGCTCAGGGAGCACCGATGGACTCCGGGGGTGTGCAAGAAAACCTTTGTGGCTGATATCCCACGGAACTCAGCGCCCTTTGGGTGCTCCATGCTGGATCTGAGCCACCAGCACTTGGCACAATCCATATGTAGACCTTTTCCCAAACTCACTCCCACCTCCGTCCCCCTCCTGCCTTGTAGATGTCCCCGAGTGGAATTTCGATGGCTCCAGCACGGCCCAGGCAGAGGGCTCCAACAGCGACATGTTCCTGGTGCCAGTCTGCATGTTCAGGGACCCTTTTTGCCTGGACCCCAACAAGCTGGTGCTTTGCGAAGTGCTGAAGTACAACAGGAAACCCGCAGGTGAGCACGCACAGCTCCCGAGGGTCGGTCACCCCCTTATTATTTAGGGTGTCACCTTCCCCAGGGGTCGCTTGCTCCGGACCGCTGGCCCTGGAGCGCAGCAGAGCGCCGAGCGCTTGGCCCGAGGCTCCGAAATCCAAGCGCTGGCGGCGGTGGTTGTTTGCAGGAACCCGTTTTAGTGGCACAGGGCGAGGAGAAGAGCAGCCGGACGTGGAGTTCACTCACGGCACTCGCCAAAGGCGTCTCCCGGTTCTTGAGCCCGAGTTAGCCCAGCCCCGGGGGCAGTAGGATCTGGAAGAGGGGGTGGGTTTATCGTGCCGGGGTTGTGGTTGCTCTTCTCGCTGGTGGGAAGCTGCAGAAAAGGAAGGAGAAGATGCTGAGACGGCGTGTGCTCGCTCAGAGTGACCTTTTGTAGACAGCCCCAGAACGCGGCTCTCGGTCTTATCACCGAGCCGGCAGTCGCAGGATTCTGCAGTCCGTCTTGTCCCTCCGATAAAGCCCCAGACACAGGAAAAGGAGTCTGTTTGCAGGGACGCGCTGAGGGGCTCTCGAAGGGGTTATTTGCCGGCAAATAACCGGATATTTGCCGCTCAAGCAGGGCTGTGCCCCGCTGGGTGTGAGGGGGAGGGAGAGGGCATCTGCGGGTGATGCAGCTCTGCCGAGGGAGCGGGGGCTGCGGGCACGGATGGTGAAAGATGGGGCTGATTCCTCCTCCAGCAGCGTCCCGACACGGGTGGGGGAAGTGTCTTGGTTGAGATTACTGCCCGGCAGCTCCTCCGCTGGAGGAGTTTGTAAAGAGCCCCTAATCATGGAACTCTGGGGACAGAGCTCAGCCCAGAGCCCTCATGTTGAGAGGGGTGCATCCTCCAGCCCTTCCCCTGGTGGGTTTCCATGGGTCTTAAGGGCTGTGTGGGCTCAGAGGAAGAAATTGTCTTACCCTTGCTCCCCATCTGCCACTGCTTCCCTCCAGCCCCACGCTCCGTTGTAGCTGCTCTGGGGTTTTGTTGCAAGTTAAGGCAGAATGTGCAGCCTGGAGCCTGCCTGTCCCTATCACAGCAGTTTTTCAGCTTTTTTTTTCTGCTGTCTTGATCCAAGTTCTCATTCCCCTTGCCTGGCACATTGTCCTGTGTCTGGACAGTTCTCTGCTATCTGTGTTTTTCTGGCAAAGCCCCAGTTGCCTTGAGTACCTCAAAAGGCCAAAGCAGGGCCAGCCAGTCTGGATGCTAACCAAAACCATGGAGCAGCAGAAAGATAAGGATAATTAAGATGAGGCTGGTAGAAAGAGGATGGGGGTGAAGGAGTGATGGAAGTTCCCAGGTCTGTTTAATGCCTGTAGGATGGGGCTGGGGTAAGGCTCCTGCTCTCTCAGTGAGTAAGAGGAGGAGGATGTTCGTGGACCATCAGCCGTGGTTTGGGACACAGGGTAATTAAACCATCTTGACCTGTGGTCTGATGCTCTGGTGATGGAGTAACTTCAAGGAGAAATTTGGTGAGCAGGAAGGGGGATTTACTGATGATTCCCTTAAGGCTTCTGTGGGAAGCACTTGGCAGTGGTGGAGCCTCAGTTTCAGAGTGGGATGGAGCAGAGCGTGGTGGGTGCTGGCTCACAGTAGGGCTCTAACCCCGACCTCTCTGCTCCCAGAGACCAACCTGAGACACACGTGCAAGAAAGTCATGGACCTGGTGAAGGACAGCCACCCCTGGTTTGGGATGGAGCAGGAGTACACGCTGCTGGGCATCAATGGCCACCCCTATGGCTGGCCTGACAACGGCTTCCCCGGCCCACAGGGTAAGAGCTCCCT
Organism: Certhia americana; assembly: GCA_018697195.1. Lineage (NCBI taxonomy): Eukaryota > Metazoa > Chordata > Aves > Passeriformes > Certhiidae > Certhia > Certhia americana. Next base: position 7,807,209 of record CM031872.1, read on the forward strand.
CCCTGCCCCAGCCCAAAATCTCCCCTCAGCTCCCACCCTGCTGCTGGTGGGGTGTCAGTCCCCCCATCCCCAGCCTCGGTGCAGCTTTGCTGTCAGGGATGATTCCAGGTGGGGGCTGTTTGCCGAGAGCACCTGGTGCCCTGTGGCTCACGTGAGCTGTGCCGCTCCTGCCGGACCCTGCTTGCACAAACAGCTCAGCTGCACGACTTGTTTGGCAAGGGCTGGAGAACTGGGCTGGAAAAACCTCCTCCCCTTGGCTGTTGGGGAAAGGGCTTGGCATGGCACGTTGTGCCCTCCTGCAGCACCGGGCCAGCTCCTCAGCTGCCTCCTGGGAGAGAGCCAGAGGTTTCCCAACCTGATTTTTGTGTGGACCGGCTGCTTGCAACATCTCCCTTCCCCCCAGGCGGGAAGAAGATCTTTGCCTGCTTGAATGAGGAAGATAAACCTCAGCGAGTTGAATTTTCTACCTGTGAACAATGCTAGCTGTTGTCAGAACAATCTCGGACCCTTGATGTGCTCAGAGGGTGAGGGAGGTGCCCCAGGGCAGACCAAATTTTCCTTATCTAGAGGCCACCTCCCAGCTGATGTGTTACAAGTATTATTTAACTGCCCAGATAAGGTTGAGGTTGATGAACTGCTCACACTGCTAGTCCTGGAGCTGGGGTCGGTGACTTGATGTCCTATGGAGAGAAACATCATTTTAATTCCCATAAATCCTCTGCCCATGGCAGCAGGTACCTGGGAGAGTGAGATTATGCTACAATGCTGTTGTTGCTCCAGGAAGTTTTCCTTGGGTGGTGACTCCTTGTTCTTTCCAGGCCCCTATTACTGCGGGGTTGGAGCAGATAAGGTGTACGGGCGTGATATCGTGGAGTCCCACTACAAGGCTTGTCTCTATGCGGGGGTGAAGATCTGTGGCACCAACGCAGAGGTGATGCCCTCCCAGGTACGTGTGGATGGCCCCAGGCAGCCTATTCCCAGTGATGGAAAAGAGTTATTGTGAGGCTGGAATAACCCAGCAGCTCCCAGCTCCTCTGGAACACTGAATCCATGACTTCTCACATTGGTTTTGCTTAGGTGGGAGCAGTTGCGTTGCTAGAATGGAAATGTGTGCTTGATTTTCTCCCAACTCACCCCGAGCTTCTGCACAGCTCAGCCTGAGCTCTGGCAGCTGGAGCAGAGCTGGGATCAACCCCGTGGGAGCAGGGGTGTGGGGGTCAGCAGGAGCTGGGACAGGCTGCAGGGACACCATGTGGAGTGATGGGGTCTGAGCCCTGTTCTGGAACCAGGGAACTCGGTTGGGACATAGCCTTGTGGAGCAGTTGGGAGGATTTGGGTTTTTCTGGGAGTGAGCCAGCAGGGAGCCCCTGATTGCATTAGGCACAGACCGACTGCAGGTTGCTGACTCTCCTGCTGCTGATGTGGCAGTGATAAGCAGGGGCTTATCAGCAGTGGAGCCGAGGCAGGACTTTTACCAACCCTGCTGTCTGCCCCAAATTCTTAAGGGTCCTTCTTGGCTGCCTTGTGCATCCTGGGCTCAGACTCTTCCATGCCAGCAGCCGCAAAGACGTCACCCTGTGTTTAGTCACTGTGGGTGGTGCAACCCTGGCTCCAGCCAGGCAGGGAGCAGTCCTAGGAAGGACTAACAGGCTCCTCGATAATCCTCTGTTTGCAGTTTGGGCTGGGGGTCCTGCTCACAGCAGCTCCAGCCTCAGTCAGACGTGGTGCTTATTGTTTTGATTAAAACCCCCCTCTGAATTGCTCTATGTAGTGATAAGCAGTTTATTCACTTTTTTTTTTTGCATGCCAAAATTGTCCTGTTGCTTGACTCAATGCTCCCCGTCCTTGTTGCTGATTCCCAAGGGTAACATTCAGCCACAGCCCAGGCTGGGAGTGGCAGGGATGTGATGCCTGGGGAGGTGCCCACCTGCCCATCCTTACCTGTGCATCTGCTCGCCCCCTCCAGTGGGAATTCCAGGTGGGCCCTTGTGAAGGCATTGAGATGGGGGATCACCTCTGGATGGCTCGGTTCATCCTGCACCGCGTCTGTGAGGACTTTGGGGTTGTGGCCACTCTGGACCCCAAACCGATGACCGGCAACTGGAACGGCGCTGGGTGTCACACCAACTACAGCACCGAGCAGATGAGGAGAGAAGGGGGTCTCAAGTGAGTCCTGGGCAGGTCTCAGGGGGAGTCTCAGGACTCAAGTGAGTCCTTGGGGACTCCTGGGATATACCTGGGGGGTTGGGGGTGTCCTGGGCTGTATGGAAGTGTCTCCCTGCCTGTGGGAGGGACAGGCTGCACCAGGCAGGGTTGGGGCAATCCCAGCTCATTATTTTAAGAGCAGCTGATCATATGAGGGTGTCCCCTGGGCTGTCCTCGTCCCTGCACAGGAGGAGGGGGTGACACCCCCCTAAAGGACCTACTGAACCCCCTCTCCTCTCCCACAGGCACATCGAAGCTGCCATCGAGAAGCTGAGCAAGCGGCACGATTACCACATCTGTGTGTACGACCCGCGGGGCGGCAGGGACAACTCCCGGCGCCTCACCGGCCACCACGAGACTTCCAACATCTTTGAGTTCTCTGCCGGCGTGGCCAACCGAGGTGCCAGCATCCGCATCCCGCGCCAGGTGGGCCAGGATGGCTACGGCTACTTTGAGGACCGGCGGCCAGCGGCCAACTGCGACCCCTATGCGGTCACTGAGGCCATCATGAGGACGACGGTGCTCAACGAGACCGGGGTGGAGACCAAGGACTACGCTGACCACTGAGGCTGCAGGGTGGGTGGAGGTTCTTGTGCCTGCAGTAGCTTCTCACGTGGGATTTGTGCCTGTGCGGTGTCCTCGGCTGCAAGCTCAGACTCGTTAGGGACCTTGCTTCTGGTCTTGTGAAACGTCACCTTAGAATACATATTTTATAGCAAGAGAGAGGGTCCAACCTGTTTTCTCAACCACTTTTGTTTTTTCTGCTTCCTGGTTTTAGGTCATGAGGGGTTTGTTTTTTAAAACTTGGGTTGAATTTTTTTTCCCCGATGGACTTTACACTGTGATGTACATAGATCCCAGCGTGGATGCTGCAGCTGCTGCTGTTTGCACCTGTGGAGGGTGGGTGCATTTTTTCCATATCTCTGTTGCAAGGAAATGATAATAAATAATTTCCCTGGCTGCATGGCAGCTGGGTTATGCTGCGGTGAGTGTGTTTTTCTGTAGCTCCTAGAGCTCCGTGGAGGTTGTAACGTGGGTGGTGCTGGTGGGTTGCAGCTACTGAGCAGCCTGGGCAGGATCTGGAGGAGTAGAGATGCTGGAGGATCCTTGAGGCAGGTGCCTGAAGCTGCCTTGCCTCATTTTCTGGCCCAGAGGCCATCTCCTTCCATCGTGATCCCAAAGGCAAACAGAGCAGTGCGGGCTGAGCAAACAGCGGCCGGGGCAGCAGCTGGCGGGCGTTTACACAGGGTGTGTGCTGCTGAGTCAGCACAGCCCTGGGCACAGCCAGCACAGCCCTCCCCTCTAGGGACACCTTTTCGTGCAGGAGGGGACCCTGGGGACATCCCCTCTGCTGTCTTGGTGAACCACAGGGTCACAGTGCAGCTCCTTCACAAGGTGCAGGTCATAGATTCATTTATAGAATCACCGAAGGGTTTGGGTTGGAAGGGACCTAGAAGCCCATCCAGCCTGGCTTTGGACACTGCCATGGCTCCAGGGGCAGCCACAGCTGCTCTGGGCATCCTGTGCCAGGACCTCACCACCCTCACAGGGAATGATTTCTACCTAATATCTAATCTAAACCTTCTCTCCTTCAGTCTGAAGCCATTCCCCAACGCCCTATAAAACTGATGTAGTAATACCCTGAGGAAGGGCAGTTCCATATTGACAGGATGTTAACAGAATCTCCAGTCCCAGACCCTTGTCTGGGACTCCACAATGCAGCTGTGGAGTGATGGATACAAGCACAGGGGACATCCCTCTAATCCCAGGGACATCTCAGACAGGTCAGGCCTCTGGGACTGACCTACAGGGTGTGACCCAGCTGTAGTCACCAGCAGGGAGTCAGTGTAGGTGAGAGGAAACAGCAGCATGGACAGAGGACATCCCATCCACTCCAGTGCAGTCATGTGGATTTTGAAACTGGTTTTGTGTTTATCCTTGAATCTGACACAGGTGATGAAGCTGGACTGGAGGGAAGCCTCTGAGTCCCTCTTGCAGGGCACAGTGCTGCCACTGGCACAGGGAATAAGGGCTGTGGGAGCTGGGAGATGGTCAAGCCCCGGTCCACAAGCCAGGAGTCCTCAGTGCCTCTGCACTGTTAAAGAATAAATATAACTCAGTTCCTACCCTAAAAAGGAAAGATTTCCCTTCTAGAAGTTGCTGTTTGGGATGTTAGGCGTTTTTCATCAAAACCACAAGTCTGGCTTGTTTTCTCTGTTATCATAGAGATTGTTATCATAGAGATTTCTATGATATCTCTAATGGGTAATTTGAGCACTGGGATGATGACTGATGGGTGCAGCTGGAAAATCAATAAAGAGCTAAATCTGGAGTGGGAACTCTCCTGTTTGCTGTCCTGGCTGTACCAGTGGCTGAAGTACGTCAGCTTTCATTACACTGTGCTGTACAGACACTGTCAAATGTGGGAATCATGTGAGTTCACATTCCCAACATGGAAACGTCTGTGACTGGACACAGCACCGTGGGACATCCACACATTCTGTGTCTCTAGGTCTCACCCTGTGGTTCCCCTGCAACCAAGCACCATCGTCTCCAGGGTGGGGTAGTGAGGCTCCAGGGGCAATCCAGGAGCTCTGCCAAAGCCACTTCTGGGGTTTTCTCTGAGCTGGGATCAGCCCTGTCCCCATGTGCCAGGAGCCACTGTGTGCTTGGAGGCATTCATGATATCCTCTGCCAAAACACAGATCTCACTGGTACTTTTTGAGGTAAAACTGGGCCAGGAAACACATGTCAGGGTTTTGGTTTTTTCCTAAAGCAGAAGTGATTCCCACCCACAGGACCCACAGCACAGGGGAAACAAGGACAACAGCACATTCCCACAAGAGCTTTTCCAATAGTTTTGCTGTGTGTGTCACTGCTGGAGGTGGATTTTTGGGTTCAGTGAGGTACTGGGGATGGAGCCAGCTGAGATCTGAGGTTGTGGCAGGGGTTACAATGTCCCCATCACCATCCAAGGGTTGGACAGTACTGGGAGGAGATGCAGCCAGCATCACCCAGTGCTCTGTGCTGGACTGTGAAGGGTGGCAGCAGTGCTGGGTCCCAGCTGGGATCCGGCCAGGAATGGGGCTGCTGAGGCTGGGTCAGTGTTATCCAGGGCTCTCCTGAAGGAGCATCCCAAGGTGCCTGGGTTGGTGCTACCCAGAGCATTCCCCAGTAACATCCCTGGATGGATGGGTTGGTGTTACCCAGAGCATTCGCCAGGAGCATCCCGGATGTCCCGGCCGTGACACCTCCCTTGGCCGGAGGTGACAGGGACATTTGGGGGGCTGGTGCCCTCTGCAGGCGCGGACAGGGCTCGCAGGGAGCAGCGCCCGGTCTGTGCTGGGAAAATCCGCTTGGATCATCGCGTCCCACCGTCCCCCGGCACTGCCAAGGTCACAACTCACCCAGGACCCAGGTGCCTATGTCCCTACATCCACACGGCTTTTAAAATCCTCCAGGGACGGTGACTCCACCGCTGTCCTGGGCAGACTTGGACAATCCTTTTGGTGAGGGAATTTTTCCTAATAGCCAATCTACTTCTCCTGGCATGACTTGGGGCTGTTTCCTGTCGTCCTTGTTACATGGCAGAAGAGACCGACCCCAGCGTGACTCCACCCTCCTAGAAGGCGCTCTATAAAACATGGATTCCTGCCTCACATGTTTTTACTCTAATAAAGATATTTGATGCCAGAAATCCATAATGCCAAGAGAAGTGACTGTAACTACCAGACAATCTGATCCCAGATTTGACTTGGCTTTCTTGCACCCTTACAGAAGTACAATGAGATATTTGGGGGTGAAGGAAAATAAATCTGCTTAACACACCACAAATAATTTCATGCTGCTGTAAAGCAAAATTCAAGTTAGTTAGATGGGAGGAGATTGCTTTTCCTGCATCAACCAGAACTGTCAGTCTAGGGAGAAAAGCACCACAGCAAAACCAAAATATCAAGCTCCTTTGATTTAAGCTCTGACCATGCCCACCTGCCCCCGGGACCACCATCACCCACGGGGCAGATACAAATCTTCTATTTCCACACAAGCACTCACAGATAGTGGTAAATAAAACCCCCGTGGGGCTGTATCCATTCCCCATCTCAGCCCTGGGCTGGAGGAACCGAGCTGGGTGCTGCTGAGGGACATGTTACCCCTCAGGAAGGGTTGTCCCCAGGGCTGTGACCCAGCAGATGGATAAGAGACTCCAGGGTGTGGCTCCAGTGGGTGACCAAAGCAACATCCCTGGGTGGATGGGTCGGTGTTATCCAGAGCACATCCTCATCCAGGCATCCCCTGGGGTCCCTTCCTTTACCAAGCACCCCAGGAAGGTGCTGCAGAGAGGCTGCCCAGGGTCGGTGAACACTGTGGCCACCCCATGACAGGGAGCAGCAGCGCAGGGGTTTGCACATTTCTCCCTTTTCAAGTTTTCTCTTTTTATTACTATAAATTCCATTACTTTGAATTTAGTCAAAGCTTTCAGGATTTTTTTTCCAAGCCAGTTATAAAAAGGACATTGGAATTATAGTTCCAGTGCTAACAATAGCATTACTCAAAGCTGCTGCCCAGAAGTAGGGAGCTCTGGATAGAATAAAGACCTAAACTAAAATGTCAATAATAACTCCTTTTTTTCTCTCCCTGTCTTCCAGCCCACAAAAATCTGCTTGGGTCCCTCTATCTTAATGACCATTAAAATGGTTTCAAATTAGATCTACAGAAAATTGAATTTTTTTTCCCTCAGAAGCTTAGTCAGGCCTTTAAAGGCCACTGATGATATTTTGGTTTTGTGTAAGAGCATCTTTGATCTTGAAGGTTCTCAGCTCACTGAGAGACATGGCTCATTACCAGCAATTTGTTGCTGTTGAAATGGGAGTGGAGGGGGACAAACACCATGGAGAGAGAGTCAGGGAGAGGTTTGGCTGTGGGGTCCTCGGCCCCAGACCCCACTAGCCCTGTGTGGCTCTCCTGGCCCAAGCCTGGCCCCCAGGCTGGCAGGAGGGTGGTCACCAGGCTGGTGCTGGGTTTGCAGCCAGCTGCTCTCAGCTTGGTTTTGTCCCCAGAAATGTGGGATGAAAGAGCTCCATGAGCCTGACCTGAGCTCCAGGTGGGAAGTTTGGGGAGTCCTCATGATCACCCCAGGTTACAGCAGTGTCTTGCTGAGATGCAGCAGTGATCTGACAATGCACAGTGGCTTTTCTTGTTTTGCTTCTGCTAAATCCCTCTCCACATCTGAACTGGTGCTCAGTCCCTGGGGCTCTGGGGAAGGGGTCAAGCTGCCTGAGACCTGCTGCTCCCTCACTGCTGGGAAGATGCAGCAATCAGACCTTCCAGGAAAGCTTGTTACCATGGCAGGGCCTGGCTGCTGCTCCTGCTTCAAAAAAAAAAAAAAAAAATAACAACTCGTTGGTGCACAGCTGAGCAGTTCTAAGCACTTGGGTGCCCTGGGCCAGCACTGACTGTCTGGGGGATGTTTGTGTGGTGCAAATGGCCGCAGGGTGAGCAGTCTGGGTTAAGCTGGGGCTTCTACCTGGGTGTAAGAGGAGCCACCAGGCTTGTCCTCCTGCTCCTGGGACAGAAGGCAGCAGGGGCTGTGACAGTGCAGAGCAGATCAGTCCCTGTCCCCTCTTGTCTCAGTCACACTGAGATGGGCAGAGTCCCCACGAGATGACAGCAGCACTTGGTTGTTGGCTTGAGGAAGTTCTACCAAGACTGCAGCTGCCCCAGGTGTTCCTAGAGAAGCCTCATCAAAGGAGTCCTAATGACCTGCAGCAGCTGCCTCTGCTCACCCAGCTCCCTCCTGAGCCCTCAGTCCCACTGATGGGGGAACAGGGCCAGGAAAGCCAACACAAGCACCTACCAGCTGCAGGTTGAGAGCTGCATGGGGTGTCAGGCCACCAACAGGAGTTAATGTCTGTGACCAGCCTCATCTGAATCCCAGCCCATGGGCCCTGAGATGTTTATTTAAGCTCTGCCAGAATCATTGCTCCCTGAGGAGTGTGGGTCTCCTGTGTTGGCCATCCTGACCTTAACCCAGGGACTGCAGAACTGCCAGAATCTTCCACATGCTGTGTCTCACCCTGCCTGCCCTCACCAAGCCTCATCCTGATCTGCAGGTTAATTCTTCTGGATTTATTTCAGTCCTGCCTTATTGCAGGGAACTTCCCTGATGACCTGGACTCCTGGATGAATACTTCTGCCTTTCACAGATTTGTTCCTTGGGAACAGAGGGACAGGGCTTTGCTGGTGAGACTCTGCCTTGTAGCTGAAGGGTCTCTTCTGTCTTCCCGGACCTCTGGGAGCCCCTGGCCCTAGCTGTGTCCTGATGGGTGGGAGAGAGGATTGTACAAAGGCCTACAGGAGAAAAAATCAAGTGTTTGGTGTGAGGAATTAAATTTCTTCCTCAATTCTTGTTTCCTACATCTGCTGAGGAGCAATACCAGTGACAAGATGTGTGGAGGATGGGGAGATGCAATTGCCATAATGCCTTTCTCTTTTTCCTTTATGCTCTTTGGCTTGTGGCAAGGGAGGCTAGCAGTGAAATTATATCAGCAGAGCCGCCCAAGAGAAGGAGAGAGAGGCTGGGCTGTAGCTATAGCCAGGCAGGTGTCCAGTGGAGAGATGATCCAAACCCAAATGAAGCTCTTTTTCCTGGTATTTATAGATGAAGCTATTTCTCCTGGTGCTGCTCTAGCCTAGTAACTGTAATAACGCAAATTGAATGCATTTGTTGGCCTTGACTCCCATCAGGGTAGGTGTTTTCAGTGGCTGAAATGTCAATACAAGGCAGGTTTTAGAAGGACTCTGTAAAAATAGCTGTAAATAGGGCTGGGATTGTGGTATTTGCCTATGGCAGGAATGTGCAAAGGTGGTAGGTGCTGCTGGGAAACAGCTGCTAGTAAAAGAACTGGTTTAATTCTAAACTATCTTCAGCTCCCAGCATAAAGGGAGGGTGGGGAAATACAATTGTGATATTGTAGCTCAAGGAAAGTAAAAGTTTGACAGATTTGGCAGCAGCTGATCTGTAGGGAAACTCCAGCCCTGAGGGATAAAATCAGTCTGGGGAGATGTAGCTGGAGTGATTGTCTTGTCCTGGAGTGAGCTCCACAGAGATCACCCACACTGTGCCTGGGATTTTCTCACCTCACCCATGTGTTCCCAGGGAGCTGAAGCATGCTGTTAACAGTTATCCTGGCTGTATTAATTCAGGCATACCAAGTTCTTTCCCCTCCTTGTCCTCAGACCAAGGTCCCAAGGCTCATTTACCAGCACTTCAGCATGTTTTTTCTCACTGCCACAAAATTTGGGGAAGGGAAAGGCTGTTTGGGTCTTGTACATCCCTCACTGCTGCTCTGCCCTCCTTTGCTTTCTGACTCATGTTGTTGGAACAAGCTGACCTGCTCTTGGCTTTCAGTTTAATGGATGAACCTCTTGAATATCCATATGTGGTCTCTAAGGCTCTGCCCTCCTGCCTGCACCCACTGGGTGTTTCTCTGTCTCCTTCTGCCAGGCTGCACGCTCATACCTCACCTAGGTGCTGGAAGCTCTCACTGTTGCCCCGATGTGCTGCTTGACTCAGGTCCTTTGGGATCTTGTGTCAGGACAGGTCCCTGGGGTGGCACAGTGACTTCAGCTCCCACTGTCCCAGTGGGAAAACTGGGTGGTGGTACCTTGGCAGGTTTCCCCAGAGAGGCAGTGTGGGGGGAGTGGACAGGGACATGTAGAAGCTCATCTTGCTCTGGTCCCACCAGTGTGGGAGATGTGGAGGCTGGCAGACTACTGAGGATGCTCTGATGGCTCTTTCCATTATCATCCCTTCCCATGGTGACAGGTACTGGCTGCCTCCCCAGGGCAGTTTTGCCCCCAGGTCCAGCCCTGGGCCACACCAAAACCACCTGTATTTCAGTTGTCACCACCCTGTACCCCCAATGGACCTGTGAGGGTGGGATGAGAAGTTTTCCTCCAAACTGGGGGCTGCTGGCAGGAGCAGTGTCCTAGGGGCTGCTGCTAGAACCTGTCACCAGCTGCTCCATCCTCTGGGGACAACAATGGGTTTGATTTTTGGTAATTGGCACAGTAACAAGGGCCACAAAGCAAGTGGCTCCATAGGTGTCACTGCTGCCTGGTCACTGGGTGAGAACACAGTGCAGACCTCCCCTCAGCTGCTTTACCTGTGACATGGGCTGGGGGCTCTGGCATGGGCAGGGACTCAGCTCATATAAGCAGCACTGTGCCAGGGAAGGGGAAGGCATCACTCCTGTCCTGGCAGTGGAGGCTGTTTTAGTGCTGCCTCCCACTCTGGTCAGGACAGGTTTGTCAGGTGTGACTCACCTGCCCCGAGACGGCTCAGGCTGGCCTTGGAGCGGTGACCTTTGAGTCTGGCGTATAAGCTCATGGAAACTCAAATAATGACTTGGCAAAGGGAAATATCTTGTGAGGGACATTCCCCGGGCAGCCCCGATGAGCAGGGATAGGAGCAGCAAGATGGGGTGGTGGGGGAACATTTCTGCTCTCCCAGCTTTTTCTCCAGCATCCCCCTCTGATGCAGCCAGCCAGCAAACTCCTTTGGAAAGCATTACTTCACAAAGAGAAATGTGCCGGCTGACGGTGCCCTCGGGCAGAGCCAGAGCTGCTTCAGCAGCAGCTTGGGCTGAGGCATTAACTCCTTCCCTTGCATGCCTGGCTCGAGGTGGTTTTCTGGTCCTTGTGCCAGCACTGCTGGGATGCCACCCTGTCCCTGCCCCAGGCCCTGGGTGATGGGAAGGGCTCTGCATGTAGTCTTACACCACAAAGGGATGGCTTTGTTTGGAAGGGGACCCTTGGCAGTGTCACCAGGTGTTGGTTGGGCTGTTCACTCCACTGGAGCCACTTGCATCAGCAGGTGGGGGGGTCAGTGTCACCCTGAGCCTTGCTCCTCTGGGTGCATCTGCTGCTGCACCAAGCCATGGTTTGGCTCAGCCATCCTGCTCCAGGATGTGCCAAGAGGGCTGCTATCTGCATTCCTGCAGGAGCAGCTGCTGGGATGTGTTTTTCCATGCTGGGGATTGCTGTATTTTGCTCTGGACACATGGAGTGACTGGTGATGAGCAGGAAAATGAAGTGTTTTTCTCAGCAGTGGAGTGAGGAGATGTCAGCTGAGAAAGGGAGTGGGATTGTCTGTGAGGTGTCACAGGCAGCCAGGTGTGTGAGAGGAGGAGGGGTGTTTGTGGGAATCCTGCACCCCAGGAGGTGCCAGCTGTGCCACTGATGTGACCCTTGGTGCATCACCCCCTGTCCTCCTGGATTGCATGGAGAGTTGAGGGATTTCTTGGTGTCTTTTGTCCCTGGCATGTAGGTCAGGGGCCATGGCCATGCCACAGCTTTTTATCAGCTAGAATTGGGACATTTGGGCTGCTCGAGTGAATTAATCCTAGCAGGGGACTGCTGAGCCACACAGAGATCCAATCCTCTGGCTGGCAGTGGTGGTAGTCTCATGTCACCATTGTTGTCCCTGGCTCTCTATCACAGGCTGTCCCTACTACAGCCAAAAATGTGGGAGTGTTCCTCAGCCATTTCTGGGAAGAATTCAGTGGATTTAGGTGAAAGTGCTGCAGGAGGTGTGATTGTGGAACTTGCCTGGGAATGGCTATTGAGATGTCACTTCCCTGATTATGAGTCTGTGGTGGAGAAGTGATCTCCCCACTGGGAGGGATGGGATCAAACATCAGAAGTGTGGGAAGAGCTGTTGGCTGGGGCTGTAGTGGATCACTGTCCTGGGCAGCCATGCTGAGATATTGTTACAGGAGAAAAGGGAAGTAGAAAAATGGCAGCGAAGGGGAGGAAAGTGTGAGGGCCAGGTCAAATACAGGACCCAAATATCTTGCACCTCAGGTGGTGTCAGTGATCTTGTGCTGCTCGACCCTCTGCCTGCCCAGGACATCTCAGGGGATAGGGCAGCCCTGCTCCCACAGCACAGTGTTTCCCTGGAGGAAACCCCATGGCCCTTCCACCTCAGCCTGCTCCTATGTGTGGAAAAGCAACTGCTGCTTTTCCCTGGCCCTGATAAACATGATGTGATTCTTGGTGTGGTCCAGTGCAGGGGCAGGAGTTGAAATCTGATAGTCCTGTGGGTCCCTTCCAATTCAGGGTATTCCATGAGTCTATGAAATGTCATTTTGCAGTGAGGAAGAAATGCAAAATCCTGAGTGGTGCGGGAGTATGAGAGTCCAGCCTGTGGTTTCAATTTTTTCTCAGGCAAAGTCCCACTGGGATCACTGAGGTCGAGTGAGTGAATCCTCCTATTCCCATGCCCTGTAAGTTGTGCAAACAGCCATCCTCAAAGATGCTGAACCCCAGGGGAAGGGAGGACAAGCATCCCACCATCCAGTCCTTCTCCCCAGGCCCACACTGAGCAACCGGAACTCCTCCAGAAAAGGAGAACAGAAATCCAGGCAGTGCAATTAGAATTATAATAATAGTAATTAATGCCTTGCCTCTCTCTAAGGATTTTCTAATGAGGCTTGCCAGGTGCTGGCTGGGCATTAACTGATCAAAGGCACAGCACCCACGTGAAGGGGATGGGTGCCAGCTGGGCCGTGGGACCTCAGTGTCTCAGCTGGGGACTTTCTCTCCCTGCCCTCATCTTTCTCCATGGTTTGGAGTGGAAGATTAGGAGGAGCTGCTTTAAAAATCCCAGGGATGAGGGTTAATGGATGGAGGAGAGGACCAGGTCAGGAGCACCCTGTGTTGTGTGTTACCCAGGGATGCTCATCTGGCCCCAGTGATGTGAGCTAAAGGGCCTGTGTGTGTCTCTGTGTACAGGGGCATGAACAAGCTGTAATGCATCGACTCCTGTCTGTGCACGTGTCTGGATGTGGGAGGCTGCTCCTGCAACATGTTTCAGTCGACACACAAATGCCAGTCCGTGGGCTTGCACAGACACAAGCCAGCACAATAACATGGGGGCTGGAGAAAATGCTTTACAGCTAGAGGCTTGAAGAACTCAAATTGCTTCGTTTAGCACAGACATTGAGAGGTGTCTTTATTCTGATTTGTAAACACCATCACAAGGAGAAAGGATGTGGCACCAAAGGAATCTAACATTAGAGAACAGCAGAATAAGAAGCAAGGGCTGAAGCTGCCAATGTTGGTCTGAGGAGCAGGTGTGCATGCTGGCACAAAGGAGATGAGCAGTGGAAACAAACTGCCAAGGAGCACGGCAGGGTTTCTCTTGCCTGGTGAAGGGCAGTCCCTCTGGTGGTGTCTCAGCCAAGTTACTCCATAATCAGGCAGTCAGTGTGAGGGTAAGACAATGTTATTTGTTATGCTGTTAGAGCCTCTCACATTTCAGTCTCTTTCTTACTCTTTGAGTGAGGCCTGGGGCACAGTCTCGGGGTACAGGTTGGTGAAGCACCTGTACAGAGCCCAAAGCAGCTGGCTGGCCTCCCTGCAGAGCTGCTGAGCAGCGGTGCCTCCTGGCTCTGTGCTGTGGGCGGTTTCTGATCGCTTCCTGCTCTCCCCTCATCCTCCCAGGAGATAAGCTGTGGTGGGGGTGGTGGCCCTTGTGTCTGGGAGGCTTGGTGAGACTAATAGGCAGGTGAAGTTCCAGGGGCAGTGGGGAGCTGCTGCAGAGTCACGGGACATTGTGCCAGAGTTGCCCAGAGAAGCTGTAGTTGTCCCTTCCTTGGAAATGCCCAAGGCCAGGTTGAACGGGGCTTGGAGCAACCTGGTCTGGGGAAGGGGTCCCTGCACATAGCAGGGGCAGGAATGAGGTGGTTTTTAAGGTCCCTCCCAATCCAAACCAGTCTGTAATTCTATCACGCGTTGATCCCAGATGTTTGTACACCATTGCTGGGACATCCAGCTCCACCCTTGGGGAGGCTGCCAGGGAGCTGCCTTGCAGATGAACCCACGGAAGGGGGACAGGGGACTTTGGCTGTGACCTCCTGCAAGGAGGTGTGGCTGAACGGTAGTACCTCTGCCTGAACTACTGGAAGGAGTCAGCCTGAAACAAATGAGTAATTGTTGTGGCTGTTGGTATCACATGACGTAGTTTACCCGTCAGCAAATCAGCTGAGAAGCGGCGAGGCACTGAGTGAAGCAGGGAAATTATTTAGAAAGGTAATAAACCTAAGTGTAATATAAATAAATCAGGGTAATGGGTTTTATGTACACAGGAATACAGAGCGGCTGTCAGTGGTGTAGGTAGCGAGAGAGCCCTCCTTGGCAGTTCACATCTGTGTATTTTAGTTCAAGGGAAACTTAAGAAACCTGAAGGCCAACTTCCACAAAGCTCTGCTGCTTTAATTCCCCCTCCATCACAGCCACTCCGGTGCCTGCCCTAATGGGGTGTGGTGGGCTCACGCAAGCCACGCCCTCGCCAACCCCAGAAGAAAAGGGGAGAGGTTGGAAACGCAAAAGCAAGAGGATTTGAGGGCGGAGAGACTCATCCTGGAACAAGAGAGTAGGGAGAGGCTCTCTTGTCCCCGTGGTGCCGGGCAGCGCCAGCCAGGCCCTCCCCTCTCCCCTGCAGCCACAAACCCCGGAGCGTCGGGCAAGTGGAAATGACCTCGCAAATGCCAAGTGCCCCAGGGGTAAGGTGGCGCTGCCTCACCCAGCCGCGCTCCCGTCACTAACCCGGCAGCACTCACCGCCCAGGTACGCCCAGGCATTTCCGCGGTGTCTCTCCCTGAGCAGTCCCAGCGCAGGGGAAACTGAGGCACGGTCAGGTGGGGCTGTGCCTCCTCCGTGTCAGCGTGCACAGCTGGAAACTCCTGGAAAGACAAGAGGGGAGCAAATTGAAGTCACAAGGAATGTCTGTGACTTCATGATGGAGTCTTGTGTGTCTTGCACCTGCAGCCACAGCTGAGCCCTCCTTGGGCACATTTTGCTCACATGTGACACCACTCACAGCTGCTTTCCCAGCACCTGTGCTGCTGGCAAAGCACGGCTCAGATGCTGCTGAGGGGGGTGATTATTGATAATTTTTTCCTTTTAATAACTACTATGTTCTTTGTCAGAAAATTTCATGTTCCTTGAAGTTAGGGGAATGTGGTGACATCTGAAAGGAAAATTTTATTCTAAAGCTTGTCTTGACGTTTGTTTTTCTTCTCTCTTTTTAAATTTCCCTTTTAATAAGGGGGAAAGGAGGAAGGGAGAGCACAGATTGCAGAGGAAGTGAGATTTCCCACCACAACAACAAAATTCTTCAAAACAATTTTTTTTTAAAGCAAAACAATAGTCAAAAATATCAGAAAGCAAATCGTGGCAGTTTACCAAACATCCTTAGCTTACTTTTTTTTTTTTTTTAAACTGCTCTGAGTTTTAACTCCAAGGATTCCTCGCACAAGTAGATAAGAGGAATGACTCTGAGGCACGCGGATGACCAGGGAGGCAGAAATGTAAATATGCATTTTGACTGCAATGAGTAAAATCCTCCTGAATCTGGCATCACTGGGGAAACATGGCACTGCAGGCATTGAATTACAGAATCACAGGCTGGTTTGGGAACTTTAAGATGATTTCATTCCACCCCCTGCCAACAGCAGGGGAACCTTCCACTGTCCCAGGCTGGCCTTGGACACTTCCAGGGATCATGGGGCAGCCACAGCTTTTCTTGGCAACCCGTACCGGGGCCTCACCTCCCTCTAAGTAAAGATTTTTCTTCCTAACATCCAATCTAACCCTGTTCTCTGTCAGTTTAAAACCACTGCCCCTTGTCCTGTCACTATCTAGCTATATAAAAAGTCCCTCTCCTTCCATTTTTAAAGCCTCCTTAAGGTACTAGAAGGCTGTAATGGGGGTCTCCCCAAAGCCTTCTCTTCTCTGTGCCCCAATTATATCCATCCAGTTACATTTTATGGACTGCTCTACGTAGTGCTGGTGTGATCCAGGGGATGGATCAGAGCTGTGGCATCGCTGCTGGCCATGGCATGACAAGGGAGCCAGTATATCTTAGCACAAATCCTTGCAGTACTGTAGCTGTGCCTGGATGCTTTTGTTCAGCTCCTGGAGCAGGAATCCTTTTTACTCACGTCGTGACCTTGGGCGAGCAACTTTGCTGTGCTTAAAATTAACTTCTCTGCAAACAAGGTGCATAAATCTCCGTGTCAGGAGAAGCTGCGGCATGGCAAGAGGAGCTCAGGTTTGGTTTTTCCACCCTGAGTTGTCACACGTGTGGTGTCTCTGCCCCAGAGATGGGGTGGCCCCAATTGTGCCTCAAACCATGAGCCTTTGGCCACTTTTCATGGGGGAAAGAGGGTTCAGTAAAATCTGCTGTAGCTCAGGGTGTTTTCACACCCCCCCTTCTCCTAATTTGTTTGCTTTTGCTGGCAGAGCTAAATAAGGGTTGCAGAGACTGATGAAAGAGGCTGCAGGCTCGTCTTACAAAATAAAAAGGCTGGAGCAAATTGTCCTGCCCAGCCTGGGAAAACAAAAGCTAAGGGCAGCACAAGGAGAGCGGTGTGCGGACGCGTCCCAGGGTACGCCCTGCGGGAGGAGATGAGCTGCAGAAAGCCTTGGCACAAGACTGTTGTGTCTGTAGCCTGTGACTACACGCAGCCTGGAAACAAGAGGTAGCTCTTAAGCACCGGAGGAGGGAGGGCCTGGAAAAGCTTCCCAGCAGGAGCTCTGCGTGCCCGGAGCACACGAACTCCTTTGGCTCCCTGTGAGGGGTTTCAGGTTGCCACAGCCACCATAAGGCAGCACGGAGGGGCACACAGCCCCACATACCCAGGCTGGTGTCACTGCGGGGCCGTGGGAGGACATCTGTCTGTCCAGCCAGGTCCGGGCTGGGTGTGCTCTGCAGATAAACAGCTCCTTTTACATTTATTCATTCTGCCTGTGTACACAGCCTGCTCGCCAGCGGCCGGGAGGTGCCTTTTCCCGGTGCTGCCTTTGGTGTGGGTTGTACAGATGGTTTTTATTCAATGAGGCAGAGACGAGGGAGGGAACATGGCAAATGTATGAAGTGTGCTGGTCATCCCTGGCTTCCTGGGACAGCCTGACCTTCACCCACTGATCCACAGTGTGGATCATCACAGTGACCCACAGTGTGGGGTCATCGCTGACTCCTCAGCTCCAGTCTCAGGCGGCTGTCCGGTCCCTTGTACTTGCCTCTCCCTGGACACTTAAAGCGACTGGGGTTATAAACACAGGAGCAGGGAGAGGTGACAGCTGGGCCTGGAGAATTACAGGGAGGAAATTAGATTAGAAGGAGCAGGGATCACCAGGAGGCAAGATGGCCCCATGCTGAGTAGTCAGCTCCTTCCCTCACAGCCTGACCCCACAAACGGTTCCTTCCCTCACAGCCTGACCCCATAACCAATCCTTTCCCTCACAGCCCGACCCCACAAACAGTTCCTTCCCTCACAGCCTGACCGCACAACCTGCTCCTTCACAGCACTCAGGGATCCATCAGCTTCCCCTTCCCTCAGCCCCACAACCTGCTCCTTCTCTCCCAGCCTGACCCCACAAGCAATCCCTTCCCCCGCAGCACGGCCTAACCCCTGGAGCTGCCCTTTCCTTCAAGCGCAGCCC
This sequence comes from Certhia americana, assembly GCA_018697195.1. Lineage (NCBI taxonomy): Eukaryota > Metazoa > Chordata > Aves > Passeriformes > Certhiidae > Certhia > Certhia americana. Next base: position 7,824,924 of record CM031872.1, read on the forward strand.
CACAAACAGCTCCTTCCCTTACAGTAGTCAGGGACACATCAGCTTCGCCTTGCTTCACAGCCTGACCCTATAGCAGTGAGGAATCCAGCAACTACTCCTCCCTTCACAGCCCAGTCCCACAGCCTGCTCCTTTCTCTCAGCCTGGGCGCACACTTGCCCCCTTCCCTCGGCACTCAGGGGCCCACCAGCAGCCCCCTGCTCTGGGCCCGGCCGCCGCCGCTGCCCCGCTCCTCAGTCCCGCCCCGCTCCCTCAGCGCGGCCGGGGCGGGGCGGGCGCGGGGCGGGTCCCGCCCGCCGGGGCAGGCACAGCGCGGGCCGCAGGTACGAGCGGAGCCGGCGAGCGGAGCGAGGGACAGCGGCCGGGCCGGCGCGGCCATGGGGAAGGTGCAGCTCTTCGAGATCCGCCTGGGCGACAGCCGCGTCGTCTACAGCCCCGGAGAGCCGCTGGCCGGCACCGTCACCGTGCGGCTCTCGGGCTCGCTGCAGTACCGAGGTGAGCCCGCGGCCTGCCGTGCCATGCCGTGCCCGCAGCCCGCGGGGCCACACGGCGGGGGGGACATCCCGGGGAGGGGTTCACGGGCTGCCCTGGCCCACGGGGCGCCGTGGGCACGGCGCTGGAGAGCGGCCGGGTTCCCTTCCCCGGCTCTGGGGACCGGCGGCTCCGGGGCTGCCCCATCGCTGTTGCCCCCGCTGCCATGCGGCGGCCGGGAGGGGCTGATGGGAGCAACCTGCTGGATTATTTCCTCCTCCGCTTCCTCCTCTTACTTTTTGCTCCCATCCCATAAATAAGCAAACATCTTTCCAACCCCTTTCCCAAAACAGCCCAGCGCGGGGCTGTGCCGCAGCAGCCTCCGGAGCTGGCGGGTGCCCAGGGTGGCAGCGGGAGCTGGTGGAGGAGCTCACCCGCCTCGTTCTGCTTTCCCGGAGTCCTGCGGCTTCCCAGGGCTGCCGGCATCGCCCTGGCATGGTCTCCAAACCCCAAGCCTGGTGCGCCGGGGTCGGAGGGAGCCCGAATGTGTTAGAGCAGGGCGATGGGAGGAGGTGGGCGATGCCGTGTCCCGGTGGGCAGCAGCCCTGCCTCCGCAGGAGGGAGGAGATGGGCGATGCTGTGTCCTGGCAGGAGCGGTACCCACCCACCGGCTCCCAGGCACCGTCCGCAGCGAGCAGCCGTGTTGTAACATCTCGAATGAACTCGGGCGTTTGAGCTGTGGCTGTGCTAGCGTGGGAGATGTCCGGGGTGTGTACGAGGTCCTGTGTGTGCCAGTGCAGAGACTGCCCGCTGGGCAGCAGTGGCCTGGAGCAGGAGGTGTTAGGCTGCGGGCTGGCTGTTGCTCCACGCCAGGCTCAGGCCATGCTCGTGGCTGGTGCAGTCTGTCAGGGCAGAGGGATGGGGCTGGACTGCAGGGAAATGAGCTGCTAGGCTCGGATCATCCAAACTGGGAGCTTCCTCCCCCGCCTTAGAGAAGTCATTCGCATTTGCAAGTCAGCTTTGTGCTCACTGCTGTGGAAATGTGAACCGATTTGCTGTTTTCCCTGAGGTCTTGCTCGCTTCTCGTGTGTGCATGCTGCTTCCTTTGTAACAAATTATTGGAGGGGGAAAAAAATACCAAGTAATGTAAAATGCGAAGTCTCTGTTCAAGAGCTGTCAGCCTGGATGATGGTGCCTACGCTTGACTGTGCCTTGCTTTTGCAAGCACCTTTTCCAGTTGTCTGCAGTAGCTTTTGGAAGCTTCTTGTGGAAAAAAAGTATCTAGGACAAGTGTAAACTTGTAGCCTGTTTAACTCCTGTCAGAGCAAAACAGTTGCAGATCCAGCGTTTATCTCCTTGGAGAGTACTCCTAGATTCACTTCTTCCAGCAAAGATTCTCTTAATGAAGTCTGGCTGACTTCCCTCCTCAGCCCATCCCATTGACTTCCATCCATTCCTGAAGGTGGTTCTTGGGAGGAACAAGAGTTTGGCCTTGGAGGGTTTGGTGTGCTTGCCCCTTGTGCTGCCAGCTGGCCAAAGTTACACCTTGCTGCTGCTTCTACAACTCCCATTTGGAGAGGACCTGCCATGTTCTGCTCTACACCAGCTCTCCTTTGCTTCCTAGTATTGTTGTAGGGAAGGAGGAAGGTGTCTCTTTGTTCTAGACCTTCTTTCTGCTTCCTTATTGCTTTGATTCTGGGAAGCATCAGGGTCTGGTGTTAAGTATTGGTCCTGAACTCAGAGGGGTTTTACTGTAGGATCTGGAGTTTGGGGCTAGTGCAGGGATTTTGGTAAGAGCTGGGGCAGCTGAGCTCTAGGAAAGCTGGCAGAAGCATTGAGCCAAAATCTGAGGTGGGCTCCATGTGGTTGATACTTCTGTGCTGAGGTCACCTGAGCAGCTCTTCTAGCCTGAGTTTCCTGTACAGTGGCTTCATGAGCTGGGGTGGAAACTTTCCATTACTGGTGTCAGAACTCACCCAGTTAAATCACATTTGGATGTGAAACCAACTTCTGCCAAGCACAAGGGGACTCCTTGCTGTGTGTTCTCCCTCCTGCTGTGTATCTTATGGTCTCTGGTGCCTAAACTCTCCACTCCTGATCTCTTGGGCACACTTTCCTTTGTGGATGAAGGAAATGTCTCACCCTCAGAGGAAGAGGATCATGTAGCTGCTGAAACATCCTTTTGATGTAACAGCAGGCAACTACCTGCTGAAAAAGATTTTAGAGGGACTTGTGAGCCCTGTTGAGCTTTTTGGGGCCATCACTGAAGGGATCAGATAACCTGACATGCTCTGGCTTCCTGCTGGGCTGTGGGGAGAGCTGGGTGGCATCAACTGGTCTTATATTGTATATACCCCACATACACCTTCTGTGGCCAACTGTGACTTTCTAGGCTAAGAAACTGCTTCCAGGAGAAGACACAAAGTCCTCACCCCTGGCAGGTCTGGCCCCCCAGCACCACGATTTATTGTTTTCCATTTCCCAAGCCAGGCAAGTCAGTGCTGTGGTGTGTGAGATCACAGCCGGAACCAGTAGGTGACTCTTCACACGGTAACTTCTGGCTCTTGAAATTACACCTTCTGAAAGGTGACAGTGCAAACAAGCAGGCCTTGCTAAACACAGAAGTCTTGGGTCATAGGGCAGCATAGCTGGCGACACACCTTTTGGGATCATAAATGTTCCCACTTAGACTGGTATCAGTGCCAGCCCTGCAGACCAGCAGTGAGAGCTGTTCAGGAGTGCATCATCTTCAGCTGACCTTGCAGCAGCATCACAAATACTGACTGGTCCTTGGTGACCCACGTGGACTTTCTGAGGAGCCACACTTCTTCCTGTGCCTGTGCCAGGGTGAAGGACCTGCCCAGAAAACTTCCGAGCCTCAGGGGAGAGCGCTGATGGAAATGGAGAATTCCTAATCATTGTGCCTGGTTTGCTGGGTAAATCATCAAACGTGTGTGTACAAAGAATAATTAATCTTACAGGAAGCTTGCACAGGGACAGCTGGAGATGGAGTTAATTTGTGGGGAAGGAGGAGGGAAGCCAGTTCATTCAGAGCAGGGCAGGCAGTCCTGGTTGCCAGCAGGAGCATGCAGGAACAAAGACTTGTGCTGCCTGGAGATGCTGGAGCCCTTTCCTCTCAACTCTGTGGCTTCCAGGGGCCATGTGGATTATTTTAGTCCCGCCTGCCGTTCAGCAAGGCTTCAAGAAGCATAATGTTAAAATAACAGCCCTCTCTGCCAGGTCACCGAGAGTAAAGAAACAGCAAGTGCTTTCCAGAACAGATTTCAGCACTTTGCTATTCTCCACTCTGTTATTTGACTGTCCAGGTTTATGCAGGGATGAGTTGACTTTAAAATCACTCCCTTGAACTACAAAGCTCCAGACACAAGTACCCATGTTTGTTCCTGCTCTGGAAATGCAGATACATAATTCCTGTTTCTGCAGAGTGGAGAGCCCATGAATCGTAATTTTCTTCTCTGATCTTAAATGTAGTAAATATTTTCACTTCTTATATGGAGAACAGAGAAAGCTGGTGGTGAAGTGGGATGAAATCTGAAATCCTGGGTCATGTGTCCAAACTAAAAGATAACTTCTGTTCCCTACAAGGGCAGTAGGGAGAAGTTTGGGTTTGGTGGTTCTGACGTGTATAACCTGTGCCCTTCCTGACGGGAAGGGATGACACCAAAGGACTCTGTTGGTCACGGTTCTCCTATCACTTGACCTCTGGTACAGTGGAAAACATTGTTCCTGCAGGAAGGCTGTGGCTGGGGAAAGTGCTGGGGAAAAGGTGGATTCAGTCCCTGCGTAGCGGTCTGGCTCTCTCCTGAGTCAGAAGTTTGTCTAGAAAGGAGGTTTGGAAATCCCTGTGCTGGCAGCATGGGTCACCTGCTCACCATTGGGTTAGCAGAGACCCCGTGGCTGGGCCCTGCTTTGGGGTGCAGTGTGGGGAGGGAGCACAGTGCCTGCAGAGCTGAGCAAGGCCTGGGGCTTTGGAGGGCAGGAGCAGTGCCATCACTGTCCCTGTGATCCTGGCAATGTCCCATGAGGTCCTCGAACTGTCTGGTATCCACCAGCGATGGTGGGTGCCAGGCTGAGGCCAGGCTGGCACTGCTGCACAGGAATGCTCACGGATGGCTCCACAGCATCGCTCCCGCAGGCTGGATGGCTCCTGCTGTAGAGGAGCTGAATTAGCTTTCTTTTCTCATTGTGTGAAGCGAGACAGCGGGGAGCTGTGTGGCCAAGTCTGTCTGAGGCTGAGGAACAAAAGAGGGATTTTTGCTCTCCTGGCTGGCTTGCTGCTAGGGTTCCAACTCCTCTGGAGTCAATAACTAATCACGAGATGGGTTTGTGTCTCTTGTCGCTGCAGTGAGCCGCTCTCCGCCGCTCCCCCCGCCCGCACACCACTTGTGCTCAGCTGAAAAACTGTTTGCTGCTTTCTTTGGCTAGGATACATGCCACAGCCTCCCATCCCTTGTTTAACAAAATGGGAGGACAAGTGGATTGGAGTTCTGTCTGTCTGATTTGCTTCCAAGTGTGACAAACGGGGTGTGAGTGCTTATCCCTTCCCTGCAGCGGTGCAAAGCTGTCAGAGATGTAGCTTGTCTTTCAGGGCTGGAGTCAGGTAGGCGGCAGGGAGGCTTTCTGGCTGGGAGGAAGAAGCCTGTGGGTTTCCATCCCTCTCGTCCCGAGGCAGCTCCCCATCCCTGGCTGAGTTGGGAGAGCAGGAGCAGCCAGGCAGGTGCGTGGACAGGCACGCTTCACTCAGAGTGTGTTGCAGAATACTTTGTGCTGTAAGTCATCCCAGGGAAGAAGCAGGTGTCATCCCCAGTCTCTTCTCTGTGTAGAAGACACAGAGCTGTCACTTGACTAGGTGAAATCTTGCTAGAGACTCTTATGGCCAGTGAGAGGAGCATGGACATGGGCATCGTCCTCTGCTGTCCAGAGAGGGGATGCTCAGGCCCTTCCAAGGGAAGAAGGGAGTGGGGTGGTTGGGCTGTGTTGCAGGGCTGCTGCAGACCTGACCTGTGCCAAAGCATAGAGAAAGGCACTCTGCCAGGTGTTGGAGAAGATCTTTTCCTTCTCCTGCTCAGGGCAGCTATTCCTAAAATGGCCTGGCAAACATGTCAGGGGCTGAACTTTGGTTTTGTGCCTCTTTTTTTTGAGGGCTGATTGCTGAGATAACCGATCAGTAGCCTTTAGGCTACTGATGTGACCTCTGGAGTCTGGCAACAGGAATTGCTGTGGAAGTTAATTGTCTCTTTGTGCTGGTCTTAAAATCTGTCGCTCTTCAGATCTCTCGTGGAGAAATGCAAAGTGCTTAGGAGAGGAGAAAATGAGCAAAGGACCAGACTGTTGCCACTCAGCATATTTTTTGCCTTGTGGACAGTTGTGCCTGCATGTGCTCAGAGTCCCTGGGCTGTATTCAGGATCCAAAATGGATCCATACCACAAAGGTGTTCAGGCTTCTGCATACTTATGATGGCTTTTAAACAGCAAATCTACATTGCCCACTCTCTCTGATGGCAAATTGAATGTAGGTGATGGGATGCACAAGTCGGGTGGGAGTGAGGTGTTTTGCTGTCCCTAAGTTTGTGGGTAGAGGCTTTTTGCCACAGCGTGGGTACCTGTGGCTGGGTATTGCTCTGTGCAGAGGGGCAGCCAGTGTCATGGGTTTGAATTGCATGGCTTGAGTAAATTCTTACAGGTATATTGGGATCTTGAGATGCCAGATGATGGCAGTGGAGAGGATATGGGATGTCCTAAGGTAAGCTGCTTTCGACCCCCTCAACAAGATGAGAGTGGCAAGCTAGTGCCAACCTGGAATTATTTAAAGACTTAGTTTAAAAACACCCCTATCTCTGAGCACCTTAATCTTCATTAAAAGCCAGAGTTTGTCAGATATCTGTAGCAAAAGCTGTTTCCAAGAAGCATGAATCATTTCTGGAGCACTAATGCTTGACTTCCACTCCTTTGTTCTTGCTGACGACACTCTGCTCTCTGACAGCCGTTCTGGCTCAGGCAGCTCAGACCAGAGGTAACAATGCTGCAGCAATTCACGGTTCATCCCTCCCAAAAACACCTTCCTGAATCCCAGATATTCCCTGCAATAAGAACGGGATAAAACTGGCTTGGAAGGCAACAACTCTGGGGAGAAATGCTCAATGTATGGGTAGAAATTGCAGCCTCTCAATGGGGAGTATCAACAGGGGTGTGAATGTCAGGGCCAGAGGTTCAACTCGGGTCCCAGATGTTCCTTTTCTGTCTACTTGGATCTCTGAGGAGCCCAGCCTGACCACGAGGACTGTCTACCAACTTGTAGCACTCCCAGCACAGCAAGGATTTGTTATGTATCTGGTATTCTGGTGATAACAAGAACATAAGTCATCTTTCCAAACTGATGATCTTGCTATAAATAGAGAATCCAGATGCTTGTGTTGAATGGCATCAAAGAAAATCATAGGAGCAGCTCTTATGCTTAGTGAAGTAGATTCTGGCTGTTTTCTTTGAAGATGCTGGGGTTGGGAGATTTCTTGACAACTGAGAGATGTGAAAGCAGTGCACGAGAGCTCAGTGTGACGTGGGGAGTCTTCATCAGGGGGCAGGTAAGGCTGGGATCTCCCATCCCAAACTGGGATCTCTAGCAGGGAGCAGG
>CM031872.1:7832054-7864261 GCA_018697195.1 Certhia americana
TCCCAAACTGGGATCTCTAGCAGGGAGCAGGTGAGGCTGGGATCTCCTATCCCATGGGAAGCCTTCCTGCCTCCCCAAGAACCTGCCTGTGCTAGTCCTGGCAAGGGTGAGGAGGCACTAAATGCAGGCTTGCTTTACTGCTTGTACATAAGGCTCTTCAGGAAAAAGCCCTTGAAACCTCCCTTTTTAGGAGGAGGGGAGCTGGCTCCATGTTCGTGCTTGGGAGCTGCAGCAGCACTAAATCATTTGGAGGTGTCTCAGCAGTTCTGTGTGCTGAGTTGTGAGTTCAGTGCCTGGAGCAGCAGGAGGATGGACCTCGGTGTGGTTCCACGGGGTTGCCTGACTCTTTGCTTCTGCCTCCTCTCCCTGTATGTGAGCTCCAACCCCTCATACCGAAACTCCAATTCCCAGGATAGCTGAGCAGTCCTGTGTGCTGCTCTAGTCCTGCTCCTGCCGTGGAGGCAGAGGCTCACTCAGGATGCTGGGTTGTGACAATGTGGTCTGTGCTGAGTCCTTGCAGCCCCAGGGACGTCCAGCCTGTGACAGGGCTCCTGTCCCACCGAGTGCTGGGCTGACTTTGCTGATGGTGCTCCTCATCTGGAGAGGGGGTGCTGGGGAATTTATGCCCAGGAGCATCCCTTGAACACCAGGAGGGGATGGAGAAGTGTCATCTCTCCTGAACTTTACATCTGCAGGACTGTTGCTGAGGCCAGGAGAGCTGTGGGTGGCAGTGAGGGTCTGCCAAACTGAGCACCAGCCAACAGGACTCGTAGCCTTACCCCTTAGAAAAGGGTATCTGAGAGTCTCAGAAGAAAATGAGCGTGACTCAGTCCCCCAGCAGAGCCTGGCCCACAGGAGTCCTGGTGTTCTGGTATTAAAGTAAGCCTGTTAAGCACGAATTTCCAGAAGTCTTTGAAGCCTTTATTTAGAAAGAGTCTGAAGAGGGAGTAGGCTCTGGTGAATCAGCCTCTTTGTGGTGAGTAGGGAAACCTGATCAGTCGGCTGTTTATCTTCTGCAGTGGCTTTTGCACCCAGCATGGAGGGTGATGCTCCTGCGGCGGGGGCAGAGGGGCTGTCTGGGGAAAGAGCTCGTCAAACCTGCTCCAGGGTGTGGGAAGAGTGCAGCAGGGCTGGCAGTGGTCGCACACAGAGGTGTGTTCCCAGGACAGAGGTGTGTTCCCAGGACATCAGAGAGCTCAGCCTCCCTGGCTGCTCCTTTTCCACAGGCATTGCAGCTTGTTCTGCCAGCAAGGTGGGAAAAGGTGCCAGGCTTTGCACTTGCAGGGTAAGAACAATTGAGTTTGTTGAGTTTAAAGGGGCATTTTCTTACATCAGCATCCAGCACATCCTCCCTGGGACCTGCAGTGCTCTGTGGTAGGTTATAGTGGGGTTTCTTGCCCAGTTCTTCCTTTTTTAGACAGCCAAGTCAATTGTACCAGAATATCTTAAGTCCTCTGGCCTAAAGTAGTGTTAAGTGCTGGGTGGAAACCTGTTTCACTTTGGGCAAGCTATAAAAAAAGAGATTCCTCACTTCTGTTTTAGCACTGCTCAGCCCGAAGAAGGGTGGCTGTGGTCCCTGTCTGGCTGAAGTGCTGAGTGCTGGCAGGTCCTGGCATCCATCAGCATTCCTGTGAGCCAGACTGAGCTGCTGATTCTGTTCCACTTGTCTGGCTGCGTGTTGGGCATCTGGGACTTGCATTCCCTTCCCACAGGACTGCTCTAGAGGCCAAGTGCTGAAGATTAAGATGCCCTGACTGCTTATGTATGTACAGCCTTGTTTTGCTTTGAAGAGCGTAGCTTACTTAAATTCAGGGCTCACAAAATCGAGGTTATTACCCAGGTCCCCTGAGAAGGATGGAGTAAATTAAATCTACATTAAATTTATTAAAATAAATCTGTCTTGTGCAGGGGATCACGACTAAAACTTTTCTGGACGCTGCTGAGATCCTTAATATGAGAAGTTCCTGTGCCAGGCTGGCAGCTGCAGGCCCTGCCTGGAGCTTGGTCCCATCCCAGTCCATCCCACCTGAGAGCAACAGAGGCTGCTTCCTCATGGATGGCATGAATAGAAGTGAGCCTCAAATGCAATTCTAGGAGGAGGACAGGCACTGCAGTCTCCAAACAGGTCACAGTTTCCCACTCTGAATCTCTGTCCAGAGTAGCAGAAAGGAAAGAAATTTTTTGAGATTAAAGTTGGCTTCACAGCCTGGAGCAGTTGAAGCTCCACATGAAATGTTGCCTCCATCTCTCCTCCAGCCTTCTGCTGCTCTGCAACCTCTCTGCTTTCCCCCTTCAATACTTGGAGGGATGGATGCTGGGAGAGGAGGAGGCTGTGAGTGCTGGCAGTGTGGCTCAGGTGGGTGGCTGGCTTGGAGATTTTCCTGGGGAGCTGTGAGATCTGCCTCTCTCTGCTGAGTAGTTTCTCGCTGCTGTTTGATCTGGCTGTTCCCAGCACACAGGGGTGCCTGTGTCTGCCAGCCTGGCCTGGGAGGAAGAGGATGGTCCCTCAGCATGCTGGAGTGGGGCACAGTTGCTCTTCTTGCAGGAGTACCCAAGGAATGACAGGGCTGACCTCTGCCCTGTGTGGAGCAGCTTTGCTAGACTGTGCCCCCTGTTCAGAATGAGATGAAAGTCTGGGCTCCCCAAACTGGTCTGAGGCACTGCCAGGATGTGTCCAGACTCTGCTCTGCCTGGCTGTTATGGTACAACCACCTCTGCCGTTGTGGGCTCTCGAGCAGAGCAAGCCCACTTCTCCCCAGCTCTTCCCAGTCTGTGTGGCTCAGCACTGGGGCCTGCATCAGTCTGAAGCTTAAAAAAGGTCCCCAAGTTGTCCTGGTTTTGCAAGGGACAGTTTTGGAGAAAGGATTACCCCAGCATCCCCTCTGGAGGAGGTTTGGGGAGCAATGAGGTGGTTGTAGCAGCAGTAGCATGGTGAATGTTGGGGTTTGGGGCTGGATGGGGTGAAGCCCCTTGGTCAGGCCCTGAGTGGAGTTGCTGTGGTGTTTCATGCCTGTTGCTAAGGAGCTGCCTCTGGTAGATCTAAGGCACAGACTTTGTGGCACATGTTCATCCCCTCCTGCAGCCTGTGTGGCCTTGTTCATTGGCAAGTTTTCCCCTTGCAGCCCGACATGTGCAGAGCCAGGCTTGTGAAGTGTACTCAGCTGAGGATTTAATTCCAGATGTTTGAGATGACCCCCTTCCTCTGAGGGCAGCCAGCATGCTGATAAAACACTGTGATGCTATAAATAAACCTGTTGGCTCCACAAGGGAGAAAAGCCTTCAGTTGGAGCAGGAGTTTGTTCTAAACAGGAGCCCAAGGGTTGGCTTTCTTGTCTCAGGATTTGCATTGACCCTTGGTTTTGGGAGCTGGAAAATGTAGGTTTCCCTGTTGCTCTCAGCCTGATGGAAGAAAATGTTTGCAACAGGGGGGGAAGGATTGACCTGCCTGGGAAAGGACTTAGACAAGATTTGTTCTCCTGCTTTTCTGCAGGTACACACCTGCCCAGCCTCCCTTTGGAGGGAGGCAATCATTCTGCATTGCTGGAATGAGGACATCCTAGTGTATCCATACTACCTGCCCCTCCTCATGCTGGGCTGGACTCTGGCTAAAATAATTCATGCATAGCTGAAATAATGACTGTGGGTCACTTTGCCCTTGTGGCAGAGCTGTCACTACCCTGGGGTTGCTACAGGTGGAGTTTTTCCAGGTCTTGAGGAGCTGTTTCAGCCTTCCCACAGTGTGGGGCTGCTTTTGGAGGGTCTGGGCTTCCTGCAGGTTGGGTGGGACATCCAGGTGAGTCCTCCTGCCTCAGCCTGGCAGTGGACAGGTACAACCCTGTTGCCACAGCCAGAGCAACAGGCACTGCTGGCTCTTGGGATGGCATTTGCTGAGCTTGGATTTGCAGTGCTGGCTCTGCTGCCCTGGAAATCAGCACACTGAAAGGTTTGGGGAGGGAGGGACTGTCCCTTGCATTGCTGTGAGGGGTTTGGCTGGTCCAACCCCTTGCAAGGTGCAGAGGGCAAGTGCCACCCTGGAGAAGGAATGGCTGAGCAGCAGAACTTGCTCTTTCCCCTGGGGGCTAAATGATGCTAAAGTTTGTGCCACTGCAGAGGGGCAGCAGCTGGGCTAGTGCATGGCAGGAGCAGTGCCACGGGCAGCAGCATGGGGACAGAGAGGGGTCAGACACAGCAACAACCCAGAACTGCACTGGGAGCCTGTCTGCAGCTCCGAGCAGAGAGCTGTGCTGGGTGTCAGCTTGTGATGGCTGGCAGGCTGTGGGAGGTGGGATGTCCCCCTGGGGCACAGGGAGCAGCAGCCAAGCCCTCCAGGAGCTGGAGACTGCTGGTGCTGTGGGAGATGCTGCTCCCTGTGTGTCAGCTACAGACAAGTCACCTCCCGGGGCCCGGCTACAGGCTTGGATTTGAGTTGAGATGGAAAGCATAGACGATTCTTCTAGACAATTCCTCTTCTTCCATGTTAGAAGCCAGATCACTTTCCTGCCCCTGTGCTGGGTCCTTGTGAAGAAAGAAGATAAAAACCTCCCCAGACAATCTTTAACCTTGTGCCAAACCCACTGCTGCCTCCAGCACTTCTAAGCTCTGCTCTTGCCTCACTGGCTTGTGAAATGCTCAAGACTATTTGTGTCTCCAGAACTGACAGGATGGACCCAGAAGGATGGGGACAGCTGAGATTTAATTAGGAGCTGTTGGTTTAATTAGCAGTGTCTCAATATATTCATACATGAGGGAATTGTGTATCTTGTGAGTTTCCAGCCTTCCTGCTCAGCCCTTTCTGTCTAAAGCTGTAGGGGTGTGTTTCTGTGTAAAGGCCATCAGTAGAAAAACCTCATCCTGCCCCTCTAGATGTCCACTTTTCCTGGACCTTTTCTAGGAATTACCCAGTCTCTAAAAACTGAGAGTAACTTGCTCCATCTGTGGGTCTTGCTCTCTCCCAGGCTTTTCATTCTCCCAGTGCTGTCTGGTCCTGCTTTGCTGGCAATGTGGGGAACCTGAAACCCCTCATCTTCACACAGATGCAGGGCTGGAATATCTCGGGGTGTACCCAAACTTGTGATCTTTGCTGAACCCAGAGGTGTCAGTCCAAGGTGGAGCTGTGCTGAGGTGACCTCCTGCTGCCCATTCTGTGACAGTCCATTCTTCTGTCAAAACCTGGTCCCTACTGCCATGCTTTGGGGAGCAGTTGGGGCTCAGGGGGATCCTTCATCCCCTTCTCCCAAGGCTGCTTCTGGCCCCTGGGATGGAAAATGGCTCATTCCCAGGTCATGGATGCTCTGAATCCCTGCAGCTCTGGAGAGTCCCTAGCACCTTGAGAGAATCAGTTAAAATGTGGTGATCAGTGTTTGCTATGGCTCTGATGGAGAGGGATGAGGGAAGGGGGCTCTGGCTTCCCATGGCTGATTTCCATGAAATGAAGACTTCTCTGATGCAGGCTCACTTGACTCCCACAACTCCCAGAGTACTTTCTCCTCCTTTGCTCCCTTGTTAGCTGCATCCAGGCGTGCATGAGTTTTCCAAAGGGTATCTCAGTCCCTGGGTGCCCTCTGATTCAGTCACTAAAGCATGCCCTTGTGCTCTGTGTGGTCACTGCAGGCACACAGTGGCTCTGCCATCCATGTCATCCCACGTGCACAGGGTTGGGCCCCTCCTTCCCTGCAGCAGGGACAGCTGGAGCCTCTGGGTCCAACAGACATGGCTGAGGCCACGTGGTGACCCGGGTAAGCTTCAGCTGGCAAAATCCCAGGGGTGTTTGTAAATGCCATTTCAGAGCTCGGTTGCCAGCTCTTTGTCCATCCTTGCGGAGGAAAGGGAATGACAGGAGAGTCTGTTTGTCCTGCCTAAGCTGCTGCCAGCTGCAGCAGCCACCACCTCCAACTGTGTCAGGTTGTGTCAGGGACACGGTCAGGCTGCAGCTCAGGGCAAGGTTCTTCCCCCAGAGGGTGCTGGGCACTGCCCAGGGAATGGGCACGGCCCCGAGGCTGCCAGAGCTCCAGGAGCCTTTGGACATCCCAGGGATGCACAGGCTGGGAGTGTTGGGGGGGCTGTGCAGGGACAGGGGCTGGGCTGGGTGATCTTGTGGGTCACTTGCAGCTCAGGGTATTCAATGATTCTATGAACTGGTTTTGCTGCTTCTCCTGCCCAGACTAGAAAACCCAAACGGACCAAGATGCAGCAGACTCTTCCTCCCTCTCTGCCCATACCTGTTGTGGCTGGTGTGTGACACAGGTGGGACTGGGGCTGAGTGCAAGGTGACCATTGAGCCTCTGCTTGCTCAGCATGTGGCTGGATTTTGGAAGTAGGGATGTGCACACACCCCCTGCCCCTGGCAGAGGAGGGAAAGGGTGTGCTGTGCTTTCCTTGTGCCCAAGGTGCCACGCCAGCTCCCTCGAGGAGGGCAACTCACTGGGTCAGGAGAAAAGGCCGTTTGAAGTCTATAGCTGCTCTCCTTAAATCACCTTGGAAGAAGGCAGACGTGCCCAGCTCCTGGCATCTCTATTTTTACTTTGTGCAGAGATGGATATGGCTGAGCTGTCTCCTTTTATTTCCAGCATTTGGCGCGTGCTGCAGCGCGTTGCTAAAGATGTGTCTGGCTGGATGCAGAGCTGCCCGCTTCCCTGAATTCCTGAGGGACTGCAGGGGTGAAGGGCTCTTGCCTTCTGCATGGCTTCATCATTCATCATTTTTTCTCTGTGCCTTCCCCTTCCACCCCCTTACAGTTTTCAGATTTTGTTTTTTCCTGTATTTATTCAAATCAGCCTGGGCAAAGAGGGAGCAGGAGAGAGATGACTGGGGCCACTGGTAGCACTGGATTCCAGAGGCTATTTTAATGGGTTTCTAATAATTGGAGCTGGCCTATTCTGATGCAGAAACTATTCTTATTTCCTCTGTCTGCAGCTTGGCAGTCCTAAGATTTCCTTGGAAAGGCTCAGACTGTACGTTTTGCTTCCTGACAGGCAGGCCGACCAGCTCTGTGCTCAGGTGGCTCCATTTCAGCACCTGTGATGGTTCTGGTTTTGCCAGGTCTGTCCTGACAATGCTGTTTTTAGGTTCTACCTGCCCCCAGAGCCACATGCCTGAGCTGTGCCTGTCACACATCCCTGTCCCTCCTCCTGCTTGTGGGCAGGAGCCTGTACAAGAGAGAGCCAGTCCCCAGTATCTCCCTCTGCCCATGGGATGCTCATGGAGAGACTGATTTTATGGTTCACTTTTCCAAAATGTGGTCAGGAGTGAGATGAATGGTTTGATCTGTTGAACCAGGAACCTCTGAAACCTCCCAAATAACCTGGCCCAGTAGCTGCCAGTCTTTCCTGCTCTGGGGATGAAACTGGGAGGCTCTCTGGCTTTCCTGGACCTTCTTCCCCCAGCATCACCCACCCTGCAGGGGTCTGGGGTTCTTCTGGCTCCTCCAGGAGCCTGGGGGATGAAGTGGGATATGTAATCCCTAGTCCAGCCATGTTGTCAGCTGTGAGGCAATAGCTCAGAGCTATTGTCCACCCCATTTTTCCTGAATGAGGTGTGGAGAGCTCATGTCTCTGGAGCAGGTTGGAAAAGATGTTCTGCAACAAATCTCTGCCCCATGAACTGCTCCAAGACTTGTCCTAAGTGTGGTGACTTGGTGTGCCTGGTGAGGGGACACTGGGAACTTTGGAGAGCACAGAGGGAAGGGGACAGTGAAATTCCTTCAAACTTTTCAGTTTGGAATGCAGCTTTCTGTTGCTTGGGGCTGGAATGGCAACCTCAGGCTGTGTGATGGTCAGGGAATGTGGCTGCAGAGGCCTTGGTGGGGCTGAAGGGCTGGAACCCCTCGGAGCCCCAGAGCAATCCCTCCAGGGCTGTCCCTCCTCTCTAGGCACAGGCTGGCTGTGACTGTGCCAGTTTGGGATGTCAGTGGTTAATTGGGAAGCCTTGGAGCTGACAGTTCCTGTGCTGGAAAACTCTTCTTAAGCTGTAGAGGGATTTTTGGACATGGTCTGACTTTAGCCCTAGTGCTTGACCATGGCAGCAGGGCCCCAGCCACAGCTCTGAGTGTCAGACTGCAAACCCACTGCCTTTGCTTGCTGAGCCTGTCTGCCATGGGAAGGGAGCTGGGCCACAGCGTGTGTTCCTGAGCCTTCCCACCCACCTGCCTCCCTGGAACAGGAGAGCTGTTCCACTCTCCACACCGCAGTGCTGCATCAGGCTGGAATCAGAGTCTGTGGGCCCCTTATCTGGGCGTTGAACAGATGGTGGTGATCTATAAACTCCTGTGGTGCAGGGAGGCTGAGGGGGAGCCTGCTCAGGGGCTGTTGCTCCTGAAAGATGTGAACGTTCTCCAGTTTTTGGCTGGGCTTTTCTTGCTCTCATCTCCTGTGTGAAAATGGGGGAATGGAGTGGGTGAGTCTGGGCTTGATTTGACTGGATCCATCTGTGTTATGTGGGCTAATTCAGAGTGGGACAGGCTTGTTGTGAGCCCAGAGATGTGGCAGTCTGTCTGAGGTGGGAGCATGGCACCAATGTGTCGATACACAGGACACCACCCTGTTAAAACCTTTCCCGCTCCTGATGCTGAGGCCCCTCCATGGCTTTGGCTCTGCCATCTGGCAAAAGAGAGTATTGGATGTCACCTGGGGATGTGAGGAGGGTTCACTGTGATGGTTCACCGTGGGAGGCCATCTGTGTCTGCTCAGGTGTGCTCTGTGCTGTGGTGGGGGAGTTCCCATCCCAGACCACACTGTCCTGTTCTTTTTCTGCCTTGGAAATGCCAAAGCACATCACAGACACAAGCCAGTGATGTGTCAGCCTCGCTGCTGTGTTGATGTTTGGTTAATGAGAGTTGGCATCTGGAGCTGCTTATCCTTTGTCCTTGAGTGTAGAACAACACACTTGGGCTGCAAGGGGCTCTTCATCTCTTCATCTCATTCATGATCAGCTGTGAGGGTATGGCAGGGGATCTGATGGGGGGAGGCTCTTCTTCCTGGAGGGATTTCAGGCTTTAAGACCAGAGGAGCTCATTCCACCTGACTGCATGACTCTACTCACTGTGACTGGGATAAGAACCATGTGTTGCCCCTACAGAGAGGGCTGGATTTGGGATTCTTTCCACCCTGTCTCGAGTCAGTGTGGGGGACAAGGTCGCATTGGCCAGGCAGGTGCTCTGGAGATCTGTTTGAGGTGGTTGCAAGCAGCAATAACTTGGAGCCCTTGGTGTTTGGGTAGGTGGGTGGAGGCGTTGATATCAACAGGGCTGAGAACACTTGTGGAGGGGAGGAGGAGAGCTCCTAAGCCAAGGCAAACTGGCCACCTGCTTCCCAGGGAGATGCTTCCTGTGGATGCATCTGGAACACGTGGGAGAGATGGGTCAAACAGGCAAAGTCTGGTGGATCCTGTCACCTTTCTGCCAGCAGAACTAGTCAGCTGGCAGATGGGATAAGGGAGTTCTGTGGGCTCCAGTTAAGCTCTTGCAGGACCTTTTGGGATTCAGGTGGGAGATGTTCAGGCTGAGCCGGCCCTGAAGGCTCTGTTTGTGCCAGGTTAGGTCTGCCTGAGTGGGGGTAGCAATGCAGGTCATCTCTTGCTGTGAAGCAAGGCCAGTCTGTCACGTTTGTCTGTCTCTGTGGTCTGGTGTCGACATCAGAATCTAATTTCAACCTGCTGAGTATTGGCCAAGATTAACTGAAAATGTCTGTGGGGAACTCCTCTGAGAGCCACAGAGCCCTCCTGAGCCACACTGCAGGCTGAGCTCTGGGGTGACTTTCTGCAGGCAAGGCACAAACATAGCTCAAATTACTGTCCTTGCTTTTGGGAGGGTCAGATGGCACCTCTGATGCTTCCAGACCTTCCTGTGTAGCTTTGTTGAGTCCTGTGTCTCTAACAGAGGAGGAAGCCACTCCTTCAGTAACTGGTGTCTGGCTGGGAAGTGATGTGTGTATGGACATTTTAGAGGTCCTGATGCAGGACAAGTGTTAATGGGCAAAATGCTTTTGCTGCAAGCCATTGAAACTGAGACTGACCCCAGGAGCTGGGAGCAGGCTCACAGGGGCTGGGAATGTCCTCTGAGGGTGACAGGACTGTGAATTCAAGCAGCAGAGAGCTTGTCCGGGCTCTCTCTGCTGCTGCTTCAGACAGGGCTGTTTGAACCCCTTGTTCAGCTGGTTAATGGGCTTGTGCCAAAAGTGTCTCTCCTCCCTGGGATAGTGAGACACTCAGTGGGATGCCTGGCTCCTTGTGGAGTGGGAGGCAGCAGAGTCCTTGGCTGCTTGTCCCTGTGTGGACAGTGACACTCAAGGCTTCTGCTCTCAGCCAGAGTGCCAAGGCTGGTGCATATTTTGGGAGGGAACACTGCTTCATTTGGGAGAGAGGTTTATTTGTCTGGGAGCTGCAATCACTGCTGGTAAGGGCTTCCTCAGTGGAAGGGAACCAGCTTGAGGATTTCAAAGGTGATAACATCTAGGAATAGCACTGGGGTAGTAGGGAGTGCACAATTGTGCTGGGAGTGCTGGAAAACATACTTGTGGAATGAAAGCATGACCTGATTCCTCTGCTCCATTTTCCCACCCTGTGTGTGTTTTCATGAAGCACTGGTCCTACACAGTACAGTACCTGAAGCAAGTCTGAACCTGAGGTTTTGCTTTCTCCCAGTGCTGATGTGTGTCCTGTCTCTCCACAGCCATCAAGGTGAGCTGCATTGGATCCTGTGGGGTGTCCAGCAAGATCAATGACACAGCATGGACTGTGGAGGAGCAGTACTTCAACAGCACACTGTCCCTGGCAGACAAAGGTATGGTCCACAGAGACCCGGTGCACATCTGTGGTTTGGAGAAACTTTACAGAAATGTATCACCAAGTCTTCTGCATCCCCTGGATGTGAAATACCCCTCACAGGCTGCCTTGGCCTGTGCACATAGGATGGGAGCCAGGATTAGAGACTACAAGAGCTTAGCAGGAGCTGTGCAGGGAAGGATGCTGAGCAGAACTTGGCAGCCACCCTGCAAACATTGCTGGTGTCCTCTGGCCCTGGTCTGCCTGAAGCAGAGCTGTCACAGGGGCTGCTCCCCTGTCTCAAGGCTCTGTGGATTCACCCTGCTCTGCTTCTCACATGTGTTTATGGTGGGCACAAAACACAGATCAAAGCTGTGATTTGCCAGTGATTTGCTCTGAAAGGGATGTGGAGGTGTCACTTGTGATCCAGAAGTGCTGAGAGCATGGCAGGATCAGTCTAGGACAGTAACCCCTGCTCCCAGTGGGATGGACAGGGATAGTGATGGGGCTGTGTTGTGCTGTGGGTAAAGTGACACCAGCAGCCTCTGGGGGATCTGGGCCTGAATGAATGCTGTCTTTCTGCTGTTAAATAGGTCAGCATTACCACAAATAATTCATGCTGTGCCCTGGCTCCTGTTGAAATCAAGATGTGCCAGTGTTCACCTGCTGAAGGCAGTGGCTGTAACAGGAACATGGCAAAAGCCCAGGGTAGCAGGAGCTCAGGCCTCTGGTACTGTTTTGTCTAATAACAGGAAATGGGTAAAACTGAAATGGCAGTTTCTGCTAGCTCAGCAATTTTCTAAGCAAAGCTGTTAGCATCGAGGGGAGACTGAGCTCATCCTCACAGCAACTGGTGAGAGTGCTGCTTGCTCTCAGGCCTCTGCCAAAGGAGACAGTTGGCTGGCTGGCTCTTGGCTCCTGGCCTGGGGGCTGCAGTCAGAGATAAACTGCCTGGGAGGGCAACGGGAAACATTCCTGCCTGATCTGGATGTGCTGAGAACAGAGAATGTCAAGGGACATTCACAGGGGTCTATATGTAGACCATTGGGCTTAGATGAGTTGGGAGCTGTAGGCTGTGAGTGAGTGTGGACTTGTAGAGAGGTTTAAACCTGCAGTGAAAAATTCTCCTTCCAACTTTTGTTTCTAATATTTAAAGATTCGAGGGAGAGCTGTGATCTTGTGGTCAGATCTGTATGCTGGTGAAGCTGAGCAGTGGCAAAAGCCAAGCAGGAAGGTGGGGTGGGAAGATGAGGGTGTGTTGTTTGTGGGGTTTGCAGCCTCTGGAAAACTTTGATAGCTGCTTTGGCAGTCAGTTCTTGTGAGGTTGCCCTTGGGAGCTATCCCCTTGATAACTAGGACTAGAGTGAATTGAGAAGGATGGAAGGAAAAGCCATGTGGTGAAGTGTGCCCTTTGAAGGCCTGACATCCGAACGTGGCCAAGATTTGGCAGTCCCAGTTCTTAAAGTGTTTGTGGAAAACTCTGGTCTTTTGGCCCTTGGTTTTCTGGGACCCAGACTCCTGGATACCTCCCAATGCAGTGCTGCTATCTGTCACCCACAGGTATCACAGGCTCTGCCAGCCTTGAGCGGGTGCCTGGGGCTTGCAGCAGGGCTGGGCTGCTGGCTTGGCACTGGAGCTGGTCACAGAACCATGAGCCTGGGCTGTGAGTGGGACTGAACAGGCCAGCTGATGTCTCCCAGAGCTACCATAGCTGCAGGCAGGTGAGGCACGAAGCAGCAGTGCATGACTTACCTTAGATGTAGGGAATTGAAGGGAAAATCCTACCCCTGTGGAATTGTGTGATTGGAAGCTGAGGTGTGTTGTGGTGTTGTTCCTATCCTGCCTTGCAGAGCTGCAGCAAGACTATGAGGAAAGCCCAGCCCAGGTATCAGCAGCTGGTCTGGAGCTGGGTACTCAATCACTGACCTCTTGAGCTTTTTGTGTCCAAAAAGTTGTGTGGACCCAACTGCTGGGAGCTGTCAGCCCAATTCCCACCTGCAGAGAAGCAGAGAGGGAGAACATGGGCAGTCCCTGGGTGTGTGGGACTGCAGCCAAGGAGGATTTGCCCTTCATGCTCAGGAATTATTACCCTGGACCTGCAGGTTTGTCCCGTGTCTGCATTCAGGCAGGACAGCTGGGCCTCTGGGAGGATGGAGAGAGGGATGGAGATGAAAGGGACAGTGTCAATGCTGCCTTTGCCACCAGCAGAGATGGCTTTGAAGCTGACCCTTGCATTTGCTGTGCTGGCTTGCAGGGATGTGGAAAAAAAGCCCTGGGGGCTGGCACTGCTCCAGCCTGCAGCACAGGGACAGAGAGAGCTGTCTGCTGTCACAGCCCTCCCTGTGACATTGGTGTACGTCTGGGCTGGCGGAGCAGAGGGAGCTGGGCTGCTCCTCCATGTCCCTGCCTCTGTGTCTGCCTGTCTGTCTGCCTCCTCCGAGGAGCTGCTGGCAGCACAGTGTCCTGGCACAGCTCAGCCCTGCAGTGAGGCAGTGGCAGGGCTGTGCAGGGGGAGCCCTGTGATGGTTTGTGCAGGCAGAGCCTCGGCGCTGACTCAGCCGTGGCATTTTTAGGCTTTCCAGGAATAGCTCTCAGCTGTCCTGGCCTTTCCTGAAGAGAGCACTCCAGACAGACACATGGAGTGTCCCATGTGGGTGTTCCCTGGGTGCCTCCCTGAAGGGCTGGCCTGGCTGGGAGGAGAAACTGGGGCAGGCTGGACTGCTGGCTCCTGGGGTACAGGGTGGTGAGGTCGCAGAGGGTGATGGCAGGAGCCCAGGGTTAGCTGGGGGAGTTGGAAGAATTTTCAAGCAAGGACTCCTAAAGGAGCATGAGGCCAGCCCAGCTGCTGCCAGCACCTTCCTTCCCTGGCCAGCACCAGCAGCCACCCGTGACAGAGCACCATGAGCAAGGGTGACTGTGGTGGCATCTGGTATGGTTCTGCAGATGAATCAAAACCCCACAGGGTGAATCCATGCCTGTTGTTCCAGGTGACTGTTGGCTGTGCCCACCTCACCTTCTCCCACCAGGAAGCCAACAGCAGAAGGGAGGGCAGGACTGTGGGAGGCCCTGGTGCTGGGTGGAGGGGCTGCCTTCCTGCCATGCCCCTGGAGACCTTATCTGCACGGGGGATGTGTCTGCCTGAAAATGACTTGAGGAAGGGGAGGAATTTGCTTCTGCCTCAGAGGACTCTTCTGTTCCTGCCTTCTCCCCACTACAGCAATGCTGTTACCTCTTCTTTTTGAACAAATGCATTAAAAAAAAAAAGGTAAGGAGGAGCAGCATGCCCTTACTCGGGGGAAACTGGCAGCCAGGCTGTGCCCTGAGGCAGAGAGTGATGCCAGGCTGTCGTCTGACACCATCCCCAGCTCTCTTGAAGGGGGCTTATCCAGTCTGATGGCACTGGCTTGGATTGAGGAAGGATCCCAGGTGTCCCCAAGGCCACACAGCACTCCGGGGCTGTGTCTTGCCCATCCCTGGAGAATGGCTCAGCTCCAGTGGTGCCACTGCTGTGCTGGCACCTGTGGAGGTGGTGCAGGGAGGCAGGCTCAGCCTGAAAAACAGCCTGCCTCGCTCTATCGCTTCCCACATCCTGAGCAGTAACTAAAAAACACTGATCTCTGCTCTTTGAGGACATGTGGGGGGAAGAGTAGAGAAGGTTTGCAAAACTGTCAAGGCTCAGATTGCTCTTTAGGTCTCTGAGAGTGACTCCACACTTCTCCCACATACCTTTGCATTGAAATAAGTGAGGGGGCAGCTCGTCCTCTGTGGCATCAGTATTACACACTGCTTTGGGTTTTTTCTTAAGGCTGTACATTGCATGAAAAAGGAGGCTGGCCCTGAAATAACCCAGATGCCCACTTTGGCATTTATTTAGGCACTTTCCTTTCTATCCCCACTTTGGAACAGGGTGTGGAGGACCCAGGTGTGCCCCTGGAGCAGGTTGGTGATGGGTCTTACTGCAGGACATCTTCTGTGTGCTGGGTAAGCCTCTCGTGGGGCTGGGCAGGAGCTGGAGGCAGCAAGCAGCTGTGAGGAGCAGGGGATTGTGCTGTAGCCTTGGCAATCACACACAGGCCAAGGGTTTAATGAACTCGGGCTCTTTACATAAAAGCTGTTGGGAAGTGTGGAGTGTGCCAGCTGCTCCAGAGTCTCTGGCTGCTCTGTTTGCTGGAGAGGCTGCCGTGCTACAGAGGTCACTCAGCCCACCGAGGGCTCCCAGGGGGGCTCGGTACTTGCCTCCTGGAGGGGAGGCTAAGAAGATATTTACTTTTCCCACTTGGGCTTTGTTTACTCGCTGGTGTTGGTTTTTTCTTCTTGCAAAGAAATGCAAGAGGGGTGGGGGCTGCTGGGTTTCTGTAGGTGTCAGCAGTGCAGGGGATCAAGTGGCAGCGAGCACAGAATGGCACCGCTTGTACCCGCTGCTCTGGGACACAGAGATGCTTCTCTTGACCCAATATAATGGAGTGATTCAGCTCTGCAGAGCCTCTTGCTCCTCTCCCCCTCCCTGCTGTGGCTCTGCCCTTATTCAGCCAGAGAGGAGCAGGTCCATCATGTGCCTGTACCCCCACGGGGCTGTCCCTTCCCTGCATCTCCAGCTGCACACACAGCTCTTGCCCTGTGGAAGGGTTGTGCATGCAAAGATAGACTTTGGGGTTTTTTCATTCCCTCCTTGTACCTGAGTTGAACTCGTGCAGGGAGCTGGCTGTAATTTCCAGCTGACCTTTCTTTTGGCAGCTTGTTAGTTAGCTTGAAGGCGCTGCAGGGATTTCCTGGCAGCTCCACACGCTTCCTCTGCTGGCAGATTTCTTGCACAAAGAACTAAAAAGGGGCAGCTGTGCATCACCTCTTCCCTGGGGTGGTTCTCTGCCGGCCTGGCACAACACCTTCATGGCCAGCAGTTGGCACAGGGTAGCCATCCTGGCTCCCAGCAGAATTTAAAAATCTTGGTGACCTGACTAAGAAGGATTGTTAGGCTTGTGCAGCTTGTTCTGTGCGAACAGGAGGTCTCAGAGCAGCAGGTGATGCTTCTGGACAGCCCCATCCCAGGTGAGAGCAGCTGGGTGTTCATGGACAGTGGTGAGCCACTAAGGATGTGCTGGTGCCAGCTCCTGGCCACACTGTGCTGCTGGGTTCAGGAGCAGTAGCTGCAGGTTCAGCTCAGGAAAACCACACTGAGGGATCTGCAGTTGCCTTGGGTCACAGCCGCTTCCTCAGCACTTCCCAATTTCTTGCCTCAGTAGACCAGTTAATCCTCTGGGGTTTTTTGCAGCATTGCCATACTGCCAGATCCTGCTAATTCATTGAGAACATCTCTGGAAGCTGCTGACACAGAGGTTTTATGAGCAGTGGAGCCCTCGCCTCAGTGCTGGGTGCTCTGCTGTACCTCCTGTGTTACAGAAAGGTTTATCACAGCAGCATTACCCGTGAGGAGTGCTGGAGGCTGTTCCTGCTGTGTGCTTGTGTGTTTGCAGAGCTAGAGTGAGCCAGTTGCTGCCCTGAGAGGGAGCAACCCCCCCCTGTTGGGGCTGTGCTCCACTGCTGCCATGCAGAGCAGGAGAGCTGTCCTTGGAGCTGAACACTGAGGCTTTCCTGGCAGCTCTGACTCTGCTTGCTGGCAGGTTGCTCTTCTGGCTCTTGGCTCTTGTGCTCCCTCTGTGGCACCTGTGCCTGCTGATGGTATGAGCAAATGTGTGCATTTCTTCTCCTTTGTTGCAGTTTGTAATCCCCTGTATTAACTTCATTCACCAGAGGCTGAGTTGAGTCCTGTGCTAAAGCTGCAATGGCTCAGTGTCACCTCAAGTGCCCTGGCACAGACTTAGTGCTTCCCTTCTGACAGCTCTGACAGAGCCTCCTGAGAGCTAAAGAGCTCTAGCCCCTTGCTTATATCTAATATTCAGTTTTCTGGTTGCAAAAGTGGATGAGGAGAGAGGGCAAGACAGGAGTGAGAGGGGTGCTGGCTGCTGGGACCGAAGTGAGAGTCACATCTCTGCCTGCAGCTGAGGACCTGGGGTCCTGTGACACAGTGCAGAGCTAGGGCTGCTCATTTCTCCACCCCAAAGTGGAAAACACAAACCTTCTGCTTTCCTGCTCTCTCTGCCTGGGGAGCTTCGAGAGGAGAGTACTCTAGCTGTGCATCAGCAACACCAGAATTAGTCTAACTCAGCACCTTTGGAGGAGCTTGCCTTCCCCAGGATTGATTTTAGGCAGCAGGAAGAGAGACATATTGCTACAAGTGCTGGCACAGGGACCAGCAGGCACCAGGTACCCCTGTACTCCTTGAATTGGCCAACACAGTTAATGCATCGCTCGTTAAGTAGCCGGGGAGAAATCGCCATATGGTCTGGCCTGCTGTTCCTCTACTAGAAGAAAATCTGTGTACTCCAAAGGTGCAGCATGTTCCCATTCTATCATCTAGGAGGGAGCAGAGCCTGGCAGGGGCTGGTGGGGAGGAACAGGGTTTGGGGCAGGAGCCCTGTTTCAGCCGCTATCTCCTGTGCCTGGGGGATGGGGAGACATTTTCCAGGCTCCTAGTGGTGGCTACAGGGGTGATGTTATCCTTCTCTCTGGGGGCTGGAGGGAGTGACACACAGAACTATTCACCCCCTTTGCTGTGTGCAGCTGTGGGTGAAGCCTGGTGAGGTAGAGGTGTGTGCTGTGCCACACACCATTGTTCCTGGCCTGCAGCCTGCTGTGTGTCACATACCTGGGCTGGCTGTTCCAGCACACCACAGTGTGAGCCTTCATAGGAGAGGAATAAGCCTCATCTGAGTTGGTTGTGTGACCAAGGCACCTCCCAATTCCCTTCTGCTGTCCTGAAGGTTGTGGTTTGTTGTGGTGGCCGTGACCCTTGTGGAGAGATGTGTCTTCCAGCCAGAGACACTGGGGCAGGGGCAGCCAGCCTGGAAGGAGGATTTGGCAAGTGTCCCTGCAGTGGTATTGGTTGGAGCGTGCAGCCCAGGCAGGTTTGGCCCCACTGGTGCTGTCAGACTGGGCTGTTTGCACAGAAAGCTGCCAGACAGCCCTGGGAAGGTGGGTGGGACACAGCAGTCCTTGTGTCCTTGTTCCTGTGGGGTTGGCTCCTCCTGAGCCCTAGCCCAGCCCTATTCTTGTGCTGGGCAGAGGCTGCTCAGGACATTTCCCAGCCCTTGGCCAGCTTCAGGCAGGGCAGGGTGTGGGCAGGGAGCTTCCCCTCAGTCTGGAGGGATGCTGGCTTTGAGGGGCTGGTGATTTCTCTGGCTGCCAGCTCTGCCTGGGCAGCACCAACCAGGGAGGCTGCACTGCTCGGACCAGAGCCCAGACACTTTCAGCAGCTGTGGTGGAGTAAACTCCACTTGGATCCTTTGTTTAAGAGTGTAAATACAGACTTGTGGTCATTTCACCCCCAGTGGGTATGATGGTGGCAGTTCTCCCATGCAGTGGTGCAGCAATGTGCAGGTTTGCAGTGACTACAGGGAAACCTTTGTTTGAGTGGGAAGGGACCTCAAAGATCACCTTGTTCCATCCCTGCCATGGTAGGGACACCTTCCACTGTCCCAGGCTGCTCCCAGCCCCAATGTCCAGCCTGGCCTGGGACACTGCCAGGGATCCAGGGGCAGCCCCAGCTGCTCTGGGCACCCTGTGCCAGGGCCTGCCCACCCTGCCAGGGAACAATTCCTGCCCAATATCCCATCTATCACTGCCCTCTGGCAGTAGGAAGCCATTCCCTGTGTCCTGTCCCTCTATCCCTTGTCCCAAGTCCCTCTCCCAGTTCTCTTGGAATCCTTTTAGGCACTGGAAGGTCTCCCTGGAGCCTTCTCTTCTCCAGATGAACACCCCCCTCTCTTCCAGCCTTTCCTCCCAGCAGTGATGCTCCATCCCTCTGATCCCCCTGGTGCCTCATCTGGACTCTCTCCAGCTGCTCCAGGTCCTTCCTGTGCTGGGCCCCAGGGCTGAGGATCTCTGCAGATGTGGTCTCACCTGGGCAGGGCAGAATTCCCCCTTTCCTGCTGCCCATGCTGCAGGATCAGTCCAGGGCACAGGGGATCTCTGGGGCCAGCACACAGGGCTGGAGCACACTGAATTTCTCATCCACCAACATTCCCAAGCCCTTCTCCTCAGGGCTTTATTCCATCCATTCGCTGCCCAGCCTGTGTTTGTGCTTGGGGTTGCTCTGACCCAGGTGCAGGACCTTGCACTTGGCCTTGTCAAACTTCCCAATGTTTTCACAGGCCCAGCTCCTTCAGTCTGGCAAGGTCTCTCTGGATGTCAACCCAGCATCCCCAGGGGCTCCAGAATCAAGGCATTTCTTCTCTGTAAATTAAATGTTCCAGGGCCCCCCCCACATCCAGTGGTACAAGTGAACAACCCCAGTCCCAGTGTGGAACAGAGGGGAGCAGCTGAGCTGTGAATGAGAGAGACCAGACATATCTCTACTGGAGTCAGGGAAATCTCCAAGGTTCTTCTGCACTATTGGTGTGTTGTTGCTGCTTCTGCTATCTGGACTTGAGTTTTCTTCCAGGCTGTCTGGGGCAGCAGCTTTTTTCTCTCCAGGAATTTTTTGGGAGGAAGTTTCCCAAGGCTGTGTGGGGGCGGCCAGTCTCTGCTGGCTTGACTCCTATCAGGGGGAAAGGCTGCTGCAGGTATGCCCCACAGCACAACCCTGCTAAGCCTGCTGCCTCTGCTGCCTAATGACTTTCTCAAGGTATTTTTAGCTGCATGTAAACTTCAGGAAAAGCTTTTTTTTGCAGCTGAGGACACTGTGGCCTTTGTTCTGGCTTCTGGGAATGGGGAGGTGCTGGCTCAGTGTGGCTGTGGTGGCTGTCACAGTTCTGTCCCCTCACAGTGGTCTGTGAGCTGCTCAGGAGCACCTGTTTGAGGGGTCTCAATGTCCCCCTCGAGCAGTGCTGAACTCCTGCTGACCGGCTGTGCCCTGCCCAGGCTGGGGAGTGCTTTGACAATGCCTCTGGTTCTGCAGGAGCACAGAAGGGGCTGCTCTTACCAAGTGTTGGGATGGCCATGGGCCCCCACCATGGTTGGAAACCAGTTCACCTCTGCCTGCTGCCAACAGCAGTTGCAAAGTCCACTTGCAAATGAAATTTGCACATCAAGTGTCCTAGATTGTTACTTGAAGCTCTCTGGGCTGGAGGGACAGGGACCATGAGTGCCTTCCCGTGGGCTGTGTGTTCCCCTTGCTGCTGGGATGCTGGAATTGCACAGCAGATGCAGCTGTGGGATGGTCCTGGATGCTGCCTGATGCTGTATCTCCCCATCTGTTATCTGGAGATCTGTTCAAGGCACGTGAATGCCTGGTGAGACACACATTGCCCTGTGTCACCAGCACAGTGGCTGTGCTGGATTGACACTGCAAGTGTCCCTTGCAGGGAGCTGAGGTGGCATTTGCTTCTGTTCTCCATGGCAGAAGTACCTGGGTGCTGGCTCAAGGTCAGTCTGTGCCCTGCCCATGCTGACAGGGAAGCTGGGACAAGGGACATTGCAGATTTTCCCTATTACAGCAAGATTAGTCAGCATTTGGAAATGGAAGCTCAGCCTTTCAGAGCAAAGTTGCCAGCTGGAGAGTTAAGAAGCAGTTGCCACCTCCCTTCCCTTTGTAAGGGTGCTTGGCTTGGGATTTGCCAGCTTTCCACCAGACAGCAGGCAGAAGACAGAAATGGTTTTGTAATTCCAAGTTGCAAATGGAGCCTTTGCAGTGTCCATGCTGTAGGAGCCTCTGCCAGGAGAAGAAGAAGGAGCCCAGATTCCTGCTAAATATCCACCTTTCCTCCTGTTGCAATGGCAGGTAGGCAGGACCTGAGCTCACCTGTGGGCTCTGCTACCTTGTCACTCTGCCAGGCACTCTGGATCATGCCTGTGCTTTCATAGGAGTCTCCTGTCTGGGTCAGGACCATTGGCTTTTCTTCACCTTAATTTTCTTAACCTTTGTCTGTGAAATAACCCTGGCACTGAACTCCTTTCTGCACCAGTGGGTACCTTGGAATGCCCACTCTGGAACACCGAGGGTGCCTAAAGATGCTTCTCTCTCTTGGGGGAAGCACAGAGTGGGCTGGAAGGAGCAGGTCTGAAAACAAGAGCTGTTCTTAGTCACCTGCAGCATCTCCCTGCGCCATGGAGTGGAAAACAGGGCTCACTGTGCTTCCCTGGCTCCCTGCTCAGCTCAGGACTGGGGTCAGGGTTCTGTGGCCATGAGCCAGGCGCTGCTGTGGTGCCCTTGGTCTGTGTGAGCTGTGGCAGGACACAGCTTCAGTCTGGAATGGCTGGTAGGGAACTCCTCTCTGGCTGCAAAGAGCAGGAAGGGCCTTTTCCAGCCTTTGTGGGAAGCTTGTTGCAGGCAGGAGCTGCAGGAGGGATTTGCAGGCTATTATTCAGTGGATCACAGCCAACAGGTCATTGGGCACTTGGGCTTGGTCAGGACTCTCAGGCTGGTCTAGGCTGACCTGTGGGCAGTACCTGTCTGGTGACCTGATCAGAGCTTGGATGACCTTGGACTACCTGCCTCAGTGCCAGCGAGTGCCACGGTGGCTCTGACAGCCAAACCACATCCTCTGCAGGTGCTGCTGCCCACGCTTGTTCCTGGGAGAGTTCATGGCCTTGCTCAGTGATGCTGTTTGAATTAGAAACTGTGAAAATGCTCCCAGGTTCACTTCCAGCCTGTTCCACCAACTTTCTGTTGGTGCACCTGAGCTGGGCAGAACTTGGACAGAAAGGACTTGTTGGATGGTTCTGCCTGTAATGTAGAATAGGGATTTTTACTTGTGAAGTCTGTGGTCTCATCCTAAGGGTCCTGGAGAGACTGTGAAGTTTCGTGCTCCTAGCAGGAGCTAGGAATTACTGCCTGCACCTCTGTGAGGTGCTCTGCAGGTCACACAGCTGGGAATTCTCTTGGTGGAAACTCAGTGACTACTACTCTCTGGATCTCCCACCTCCCTCCCTAATGCAGGGCAGGAACAGGACTTGCTCTCACTCCTTGTCAGGTGGAGAGAGTCCCTGTGTTGCAAAGCAGAAGCTGTACAGGACAGTCGGTGTATTCCAGTTATCCATTTGCTTTCTAAAAGTAGGTGTAATGGGTATCAGATCAATGTTGAATGGTGCCCATTAAAAGACAGAAACCCTCGGGGCAACAAACAAGAGCTGGGTTCATCTAGTCATTCACATTAACCAGGCTTTATCCCGGACCCAACCAGCCAAGGCACCTGCTGCCTCACCTGGCACCTTTACTGAGCCAGGCTGCCCAAGAGGGAACAGGAGAGGCTGTCCCATGCCTGCCCATCTCTGGAGCTTCAGGCCTGGCAGTGAGGGCAGAGCCTGGCTTGGTGCCTCCACCTGGTGACAGCGCCGGGTGCTGCATTTTAGCCTACATAATTCGGGTTTGTTTGGGGGACGGGAGGGGAATCAGCAGGGAGGTGATGGCAATGAGCAAATCTTGCTCCTCTCTGTGAGG
Source organism: Certhia americana (assembly GCA_018697195.1). Taxonomy (NCBI): domain Eukaryota; kingdom Metazoa; phylum Chordata; class Aves; order Passeriformes; family Certhiidae; genus Certhia; species Certhia americana. Next base: position 7,854,244 of record CM031872.1, read on the forward strand.
CTGAAGTGTATAAATAGACATGTCTGATGTTCTCCAGACTGCAGAGAGATGTTCTCCCTCTGCAGGGATCTGTGATGAGGTGCCTGTTGGATTTTTTATCCCGCTGTCCCTGCACTGCGGGCGGGACACACTCACTGTCCCCTGTCCCCATGGGGTCGCTGAGCAAGCAGAGGGGCAGAGATCTAGCTTTTCACAGCGTGAATGATGCACCAAGTCCTGCCTGGGCTGCTGTGTTAGTGGGGGGATTTATTCTTCTCTTCCCCACCTCCCCCTTCCATGTAATCCACTTAATCCCCTGACGACAGGACTCGATTACTGTCAGCTCTGCAGAGCCAGCGTTGCTAACGGGTGAGCTGCCTCCTCCTGTCTTGCAACAACAAAAGCACCAGCGAGATCTGGGTTTGTGGTAGTTCCAGCAATGATTCTCCAGAGCAGAACAAACACTCCTTTTACTGGGCATCCACTCTGCCACTTTAAAAACAAAACCTCTCGTGTATACATGGGTTTAACAAATATGGATAAACCTCAGTGGTTTTCTTACTGAAGGCAACTTTAGGAGCTGCTGGATTACACTGTGGGTTCAGTTCAGCTGTCACGCTGCCCAGAAGGGAATCTGGGAGTGCTGGAGGCTGGGTGGAGTTGGGGAGTTGGAATCTGTTGTTTCAGCCATGCACTGGATGTTGGCTCTGCCCTGTGCCCTCGAGGCTGTTGCAGAGCAGTGGTTGAAGAAAACAAGTGCTGAGGTTTTAATGTTGTGGCAATGTTTTTCTGAGCTCCTGTTGTCTCAGCAGCCAGGCAGAGATATTGCAGGTCCCTTCCTGGGTCAGGGGTGGTTGGATCTCTGGTTCCAGCTACTGTGCAGTCTGTGCAGGGCTTGGTATGTGGCTGAGGGTGGAGTGGCTTGATGCCCACCAGAACTCCCTACCACCCTCAGACAGTGCCAGTGGTCTCTCACATTCCCCCTGACTGCCTGACAGGGGTAAGACTTGAAGAAAAATAAATCCATAGCAGCTCTGCTCCATGCCCTGTGTCGATAGCCTGGGATAGCCACTTGCTGTGGCACTGGGATCCCTTAGAGCCTGCCCCAAACTATGTTATTTACAGGATATCTTAATGCAGAACCTCTCCTGTCCGAAGGAGGGGTGGGTAGCAGCAGGTGCTCCTGTTGGCTCAAGCACTGTCCATTGGATCTGGAGGTGTCCAGTGGCTGTAGGCAGCAGAACAGGTGGTGTGTAATTCCCTGGGTGCTGGCCTCTCTCTCCCAGAAGATCACACGTTCCAAGGTAATAGCCTCTCAGCCTGTCCCATGTACACTTTACTCTTGTTTCTGCAGGGGTCCTCACAGCTGGAGAGCACAACTTCCCCTTCCAGTTCTTACTGCCAGGTAAGATGCAGAGAAGTGTCTGAAAGCCCTTCCCTGTAAACCTTGACTTTTGCATATACTTCCAGTTCAGAAATTGGCCTGACTCAGCCTTATGATCTCTTCTTTCTCTCTCAACTCCAGCTTCTGCTCCTACATCATTTGAAGGCCCTTTTGGCAAGGTCCTGCATCAGGTGAAAGCTGTGATAGACACACCTCGCTTCTCCAAGGACTACAAGTGCAACAAGATCTTCTACGTTCTCTGCCCTCTCAACCTGAATGACATCCCTGACATTGAGGTAAGAACAATGAGGGGCATGGCTGGGAAATGCCAACACTTCAGCACTTGTCCTTATCCTGCTTTTGAGGAATCACAGAGCTCTGACTGTGTGCTGTGACTATGCAAGAGCAGGACAAGGACTCTTCATCTCTACTGCCTTGCTGTCAGTATCTGCTCCAGGTGATTTTTGCTTCTTTTTTGTGTTGCTTTGAAAGATTTATCTGAATTTTCAGCATGCAGGCAGATGTTGGCCTACAGCTTCAGGTGCTTGGAGGCACTTGGGTTTGGGGAACTTGCTTTGTAGGGGAAAGCAGCTCATAGGACTGTAGAACTGTGGGGCTGGAGAAGTGTGACTTGTCTGTGGCATTGCCATGTTGTTGGTTCTTTGCATCCTCTGAGATGCAAATATTTCTGCTTGCTTTTTTTGAATGTCTTGAGTGTTTTCCCGGAGGCTCTCTGACTCTCTGGAGCCAACACCTCTGTCTCTGCCATCCTGCAGCAGCCCAACACTATGTCCATCACCAAGAAGTTCAACTACAAGCTTGTGAAAAGTGGTAACATCATCCTGACAGCCACATCTGATCTGAAGGGCTACATCGTGGGCCAGGCCATCCAACTCCGTACAGACATAGAGAACAAGTCCGGCCGGGACACCGGTGCTGTGGTGGCCAGTCTGCTCCAGGTGGGTGTCCAGCAGGGCCATTCCCTGGCTTGTGCTACTGCTCCACCTCATGGAGGCCTCTGTGAAACCCACAACACCGGGGCAGTGAGGAGGCCAAATCTCCAACTCTGTTTCTATTTACCTTCCTGGAGAAAGAGGGCCTAGAGCTTGTGCTTATCCCTGCTCAGTCTGTCACACAACAACGGGTGTTCCTGCTCTGGAACATGCCATTAAGTTTGTGCTTGAGCCTATTTGACAAAGCAGTTAGGTGGGTTTGTGTCCTGGCTTAAATTTGTGGGAGACAGAAGACCACCTGCAGCCTCTGTGCAAGCTATGTTTCCTCCTGTCTGTACAGAAAGTGGCCTATAAATCCAAGCGCTGGATTTACGACCTGCGGACCATTGCCGAGGTGGAAGGCTCAGGGGTGAAAGCCTGGAAACATGCAGAATGGAAGGAGCAGATCCTGGTTCCAGCACTGCCCCAGTCCATCCTGCAGGGCTGCAGCCTCATCCACATTGACTACTACATCCAGGTGAGTTTATCTGGAGTATCCCTGGGCTGAGCTGCAGCTCTGTACCCTCTCCCAGGCTGAGGAGTGTGGTGTGGGTGGTTCAGACATCAGGTGAACCTTCCCACTGCCATGTATAATGAGGATGCCACTGTTTTCCCTTCTCTTCCAGGTTTCCCTCAAGTCTCCTGAGGTTTCTGTCACTCTCCCCATCTACATTGGAAACATTGCTGTGAACAGGGTCCCACTGAGCCCCTCCCGCTCCATCCAGCACATCCCATCCGTGGTGGTCCCCAGTGCCCCCCCAGAGGAAGAGGAGGCTGCCAGTGGCTATCACCCCATGGACAATGTCTCCATCCCCACCAAAAGCCATTCCCAGCAGCAGCCCTTTAGTTACGCCCCAGGACTGAGCTTCCAGGAGATACGGGCGGACTCGGAGCAGACGGGCTCCCCAAACCACCCCACACTCTGCCTGTCCACGGGAGCCACTGTCCCCTACTATGCTGAGGGGAACGTGGTGCCTGTCCCCACAGCCAGCTCTCTCATCCTGCCCCCGGAGTACAGCACATGGGGATACCCCTACGGTGAGCAGCACTCCCGGGATCTGCAGCTGAGGGAACACGGCTCCTACCAGCAGTCTCTGCTAGCTGTGAAATTCTGGGAATCTGGGGATTCAGTCACTCTGCTGCAGGCTGCTGTCAGAGGGGATTGTGACATCTTTCTGCCTGCTTTAGCCTCTGGAGGAGTCCCCTCTTCCAGCTGTAAAAGCTGGCTGTCCTTCGCACATCCACGCCCATGCCTGCCCTGGGCTTGTCGTGAGAGGATCTCCCTGTTCTTAAATGAGCTTTCAGCCTCCCACTGATAGAAAAACTTCTTGGCTTGTGGTGAAGCTGGTGGGAGCAGAGCCAGGAAAATGATGTCATTGAAATCTTCTGTCTGACTTGGAGTGGGCCTGCAGCTGGCCTGAAGCTGTGGGGGAGGGAGCTGAGAAAGTGTCCAGGGTGGAACAGCTCGGGGAAATCCCAGCGTGCTGGATTCCTGGAGCTGTGCTGGGGTGGCAGGGCCAGCAGTGTGTGTTAGCACAGTCCTACCCAAATCAATCCCTCTCTTTTGGGGTAACAGAACACTCCCCAAGTTACTTAGCCCTGGGTTGGGGCACATGGAGCAGGGGTGATCTGAAGGTGCTGGAGGACAGGAGCATGCTTGGGAAGGAAAGGGAGGAACAGAACTGGACTGTGAGGTGGTGATTTTAACTTCCATGGGCATCATGGCAGGGATAGGACTGGCTGGCTCAAGTCCTACAAACCCCATGAACCTCAGCTGGGCAGGCTGTGGGGCAGGGAGTGTGTGTTGGTGGGCTGCTTCACTCTGCACTGGGTTACACAGACTGAGGTGAAGGGAACCTCCCAAATTCCCACCATAACCTCTCTCATTCTTCCTTTCCCCCACAGAGGCACCTCCATCCTACGAGCAGAGCTGCAGCAGTGCCAACTCCAGCATCAGCAATGGCAATTAGCCCTCCCCTGCTCCGACCCTGCTGGCACTGCCCATCCTGGCACCACGGGGCACCCGCCTGTGGCAAAGTCTGGTACAGCACAAGGCGTCTTCTTATCTCTCTGGCTGCTTTTGGGGGGGGAACTGCCACATCCCAGCCTGGGCTTTTTAAGTCTCTTTCTAGGGAGGGGGTAAAAAACCAAAAAGGGCAGCCAGAGCAGCCTGCATGTGTGTAGGAGAGGTCTGGGGAACTGAACTGTCTCCTGCTGCTGCACTGAGTGCTGGAGAGCTGGATGTGCCCCTGGGATGCCCTGGGCAGCAGCCCATTCCAGTACTGTAGTCAACACTAACTGCTTTACTATCAAAGCACCTGCGATGCCTTATCTGAAATGCTCCTGACTTGGCACGGCTCCACTCGAGGGGAAGGCTGGGCTGTCTGGACTTCCTGTCCTCTTTTAGGGGCCCTGTGCTCTCCACAAATGGTTTTCATGGACAGCCCTTCCTCCTTGTCCTCAGAGGTCCTAAGGGTAGCAGGAGGTTTCTTGGAGTAAGCAGGTTCAGAAGGTCAGGGACTTTTAAAAAGCCAAAAGCACAAGCCCACGCTGTACCCAAGCTGTGGGGGGAGTGACTGGCAGTGTGACTGGCTGTGTGAGTGGCTGTGGGCACAAGGGGGGTTCGTGGGGCCCTGGTGAGCTCTGGGGAAGATCCACGGGGTGCCCTTTTCCAGCCTGAGTGGCTTTTCCCCACAGAGCCCTGTGGGACACAGCCCAGCCTTGCTCACTCTGGGCCCTGGCACACAGGATAGCAGCACTGAGCAGGGGGACCACACTCCATGTCTCATCTCCCACCCCTGCAGAGTGCCCTCTCCTCCCAGGCCAGAGTTACATGACCATCAATCACAAAAGTGTCTGATGCTACCTCTGAGTCTGCCCAGGGGCCCTGTCTGAGGGAACCCTTCCCCCTGGGCCCTCCCTCCGTGGGGCTCTCCCTGGGAGTGGCTGTCTCTGCCCTGTTGTGGCACTGGTTTGCTGTTGTCCCCTGAGCCTGAGCAGAATGTGACAAAGGACGCAAACTGTGTGGGAGGTGCTGTGCTTGTCTGCAGGCTCTGCTGCACCTGGCAGTTGGGGGAACAAGCTGGGTTTTCCTGCAATTTTTCTTTTGAGCTTTATTCCCCACACACACACCTTCTTTAGGTTGTTTAGCATTGACTGCCCAAGCTGAGGAGACCACAAACCACGTCCCTCAGAGCCACAGGTGCCCAGCCAGGCTGGAGTTGTGGCCTTCAGACCCTTGGCACCTCGGAGCTGGTCCCCACACAGCCCCAGGCTGGACAGGCAATACCTGACAGACCTTTAGGAGCATTTCCAGCCACTGCCTCCTTGCTCAGCCACCTCTGCACACCCTTCAGGCAGCTGGGACAGGCCCTGCTTTGCACTCTTTCTTTGCAAATGCTTTTTTATTTTATTTTTTTTTAAGCATTGAACTGCTTTAAGGGTAGTGTAGTGAAGGTGCTGTTCTGAGCAGTGCTGGCACAACATGCACCGATGCTGATAGAGTGATTGTGATTGTCCCTGAATATATATAAATATATATATATATGAGAGATGAAGTTGTTTTTAATGATTGAATTCAGAAATACAAATTTTAATGCTGTATTTAATAAATTATTCTACGATAAATGCTGTGCTTTTTCATCCATTTCTGATGCTGATCCATGTGCCTGTTCATGCCAAATCCAGGAATGCACCTTGCTGATTTCTTACAAAATGAAGTGAGGTTTTTCTTTTACTCTCACCAGGAAGGGTGGTGAGCTCTGCCAAGGCAGCTCGGGGAAATCAAACATGGTGTGGCCTGGCCACAGTGCCAGGCTCATAATTCCACGTGGCTGGAGGGAATTTGGCACCATGTGGGCTTGGCTCTGGAGAGAGCAGCCACTGCACTGCTGCTTCCCAGGCCCTGTGTCCTGAAGCCAGGATTTGTCCAAGTGGCCAGGAGTCCTGAGCAGTGCTGGTGAGGGTGGTGAGGAGGGAGGGGAGAGCAGACTCTGCCTTTAGGAGGGTGGAGATGGCATAGCCAAGGTCTGGCTTGCAGGGCTGGAGACCAGCAGCCCCAGCCCTCTCTGAAAGAGCCATTTGGAATAAACTGATTAAAAGTGGGAGAAGGCTCCTCCCCACAACCTCACTTTGGTGATCCCATGTCTGAAGCATGCAGGTGTTGCCTAAATGTTGTTACTGCCGGTAGCCTGGGGTGTGACCTGTGTCTTCGACACAAAGATCCTTCTTCATTCTCTTCTCAGCTTGTGCTTCTGCCCAGCATCCATGATTCAGACTCTCCTTTGCCAGGTGGTCCAGCCTGCCATGAGCAGCATTCTTCATCCACAATGGGTCGAAGGCAGGTACAGCTCTTCCTCAGTGCTCTTCCTCTTCTACTTGGCTGAACCTGTCTTACAGCTCTGCAGCTCACCTGGCCTTCTTTGCCAGGTTGGCTGTACATATCCTTGAACCCAAAATCCTTCCACACCTCTGGAAAGATTCCTATGAGGTGCAAATGCTTCTGGACCTGCTGAATTGGGCTGCAGGCTCCTGACCCAGCCAGGCTCAGGGAGAGGCACTGGTCCCAGGCTGGGACCAGCACTGGTCTCCAGCTCCTTCTTCATCCTTGGGGCTGAGCTGCTGGTGATGTGTCCAGCCCATGTTCCATGGCTGGAAAATGGGATTGCTGTTTGGTTGCTGTTTTTCCAGACTCCCAGCCAGCATCTGTCCTCCTTGTTCCACCTTTGTTTTGGGAATGTCCCTCCCTTCCGTGGTGGAGGCTGAGGGAGCCCTCACCCAGCCTGTGCTGTGCCCTGAGTCTCTGCAGTGCTCCTGTGCACCTCAGCTTGCTCTCCCAAATTTTATTTGCTCCAAACTGGTCCTTCGGACCTCCTGCTGTACAGAGTCCCCTTTGCAAAGCAAGGAGCACTCTTGGCTGGTGAGGAGTGTCCATCACCACTGGCTGCTGTGGAGGGAGCAGGAAGGAGCTGGAGCTGCACCTCAGGGTGGTCTTCATCCATATGGATGCTGTGCAGGGCCCCTCTCAGCCCTGTGAGGTGGCTCTGGCCAGGGTGCAGCAGGCCATCACCCCAGGGCTGTCTCTGACCAGCCTCATTGTGCAAGAGAATTGACACAAGTGACATCAGGGTTTTTCAACCCTCCTGCCCCTCCTTGCCTGTCCCAGGCTGCACAGGGAAGTGAAGCCTGACACAAAGACCCCTGCTGATGTTTTATGGAGCCCTTTGGAATGGGCCAGAAGTGCAGGATGGAGGGGTTAACCCAGCTCTCCCTGAACGCCCCTGCTGGGGTGGCCCCAGGGGACTATCTGCAAGTCCTTGGGGAGGGCTTTGGATGAGCACAGTGAGGCAAACCCAGTATTTGGGTTTGGATTTGAGTTTGTCAACTCATCCTCTCCACAGAGGATCAACTCCTCTGACCTCTCTGGCTTCCAATTTTTGAAGTCTTGGGGAGCTCTTTTAGGCCCTTGGTCGTTCCTCCCTCCTCCTGCTGAACACTGAAATAAAGAGGAAAAAGCCCATTTTTCTGATCACAGCTCTGGGTAAAAAACTTCAGCATGTAGGGATTCATTCAAATTCCTGGCTCAGATTTTTGAAGCAATTGTTGCTGAGTTTGTTTGAAATGGGGAGGGGGAGCAGTGGGGCATGAGACAAGCTTGTGAGTTAATTGTTTCCAAAGTCAGTGTTCAATGGAAAACACCAAAAATATCATCAGTTCTTGGTTTTTTCTCCCTGCTGCTTTTATGTCCTTCATGGTTTTGTTCTTGTCCTGCTCTCCACATGTTCCACCTCTGTATCTTTGGCTTTTTCAGTGTTGTTTGTGTCCTAAACTAAACTCTGCTTTGGCCTCTGCTGTCCCGCTGCCTGCAGGAGATGGGGAAAGGGGAGTCAGGGGATGCAAAGGCTCTTCTTTCTTTTGGAAATGATTTTGTTTTAGCTTTCCACTGAACTTCCAGGAGTTTTGTAAAAATAAATATTTTCTACTAGGACGTTTTCCTGTTGAGCCAGCACAAGACAGCAGATACATGGTGTTCTAGGCTCCCTTTGGGCTTTATTCTATATTTTAAAATATTTCCAATTATCTGCTACAGGAATGTCCCATCCCTCTCCCCCAAGAGAGACTGGTGGGGTAAAACCCTCAAAACTTGTGCCCTTTCTTGTACCACTACTCATGACTATAATTCTTAATTCCTGTGGTTCTCTTTACAGATTTTGGGGTTTTATACAACAATTTGTGATGTCTCTGTACAACCTAAGACTTCTGTGCAATTTATAACTGGGTTTTGAAATGTAAACTTGCAGTTTTCCATGTTTACCACAGCTTCTGGGAGTATTTTTGTCCTGGGTTTTAACCCCCCAAATGTAAAGAACTGGAAAAATGTAAATAAAGATAATCTTTTTTAAGACCATGGCTGTTTTGCTCTGGGTATGTGATGATCATAAATGACTCCTCAGCTGTGTGGATGCTGAGATCTGATGGTGAGAAGTGGTTCAGGACTGTCAGTGGAGCTGGAGCTTGGAAATTGGTTTAGAGACGAGGTTAAATCAAAGCCACAGCTCCTCCAGCTCGGCAGGGCAGTGGCTGGGGTGGGAAGATCCTGGTGGGCTGAAGGAACTGTTGTTCTCTCCCATGGTGAATCACACAATCCTGGAATATCCTGAGCTGGAATTGACCCACCAGGATCACCCAGCCCAGCCCCTGTCCCTGCACAGCCCCCCCAACACTCCCAGCCTGTGCATCCCTGGGATGTCCAAAGGCTCCTGGAGCTCTGGCAGCCTCGGGGCCGTGCCCATTCCCTGGGCAGTGCCCAGCACCCTCTGGGGGAAGAACCTTGCCCTGAGCTGCAGCCTGAAATCTCCCCCGCCGCAGCTCCGTGGGCAGGTGCCGCTGGAAGGACGAAGCTGCGGCCGGAGGAAGCGCCGGGGCGCTGGGGTTGTGCTCTTCCTGCTGGCAGGAATCCCAGGATGTGGAGCTGCGGCTCCGCTCGCCCGGCTCGGGCGGGAGAGGGCGATGTCCGCCCGGCTGGAGCCCGGTGCGGCTGCGAGGCGGCTCCGGCTGCCCGGCCGAGCCCCGAGCCCTGCCCCGGCTCCCAGCAGCTGCTCCAGGAAAACAGGGCGTTGTGGCACAGCACAGCCCGGCCGAGCCCCGCTACCCTTCGCTCAGGATGGCTTTGAGGTGGCCAAAAGCCGTGGCCGATGGTGATGGGCTGCAAAAGCTCTGTGTGTTCCTGGTTATTTTGAGATGAGCAACCAGAGCGCGAAGAGATGCGCGTCCGGCCTCACCAAGAGTGCCGTGTCTGGTTTGTGGGAGCAGGGATGAAGGCAGGCAATTCCCGGCATCCCACGTGGGGCATCCCCGACGCGGGGTGGGTGATTTTGGGCATCCCCGACACGGGGTGGGCGATGCATCCCCGGTGCGGGATTTGGCGATGTCCAGGCTGACACCGGCCCTTGTTGGAGCAGAGGTTTCCAAAGGTGGCTCTTTGTGCGGGGAGCAGTCGCCCCATCCCGGGGGGATCGCAGGGGAAGGGACACCCACCCCGCCACCATCCTCCTCCTCGCCTCAGCGCATCCCCCGGGAGCGATGGGATGAGCGATGGGATGAGGGATGGGATGAGGGATGGGATGAGGGATGGGATGAGGGATGGGATGAGGGATGGGATGAG
>CM031872.1:7864271-7876407 GCA_018697195.1 Certhia americana
GATGGGATGAGGGATGGGATGAGGGATGGGATGAGGGATGGGATGAGCGATGGGATGAGCGATGGGATGAGCGATGGGATGAGCGATGGGGCGCCGGGGCCCCTCTGAGTCCCCGCAGAGCGGGAGGTACCGGAGGGGCCGCGCCGGGGGCTCCGCGGGGATGCTGGCACGGCTCTGCCGGTGTGCAGAGGGTTCTCTGGGGGGGTTGGTTAATTAATTAATTAATTAATTAATTAATTAGCTGCTGCTGCTAAACTGAGGAAGAGGCTGCTCGGAGGGGATGGAGCGGGCGGGGGGCGGGTCCCCAGGCCCGGGGACTCTTATTTTGACCGCGGTGCTGCCGGGCGGGCGCTGCCGCCGCGGTCGGGCCGCGCTCCGGGGCCGCCGCCTCCTTCCCCTCCCGGGCCGGCAGTGCCCGGAGCGGCCCCGGAGCTGCTCACGGGGTCCTGGGGGCTCGCCTGAGGCTCTGAGCGGCTTTGGGAGCCTCTCGGGGTCCCTCTCATACCCCCGAGTTCCTCCGCTCCCCGGCACCCGCGGGGTCTGCAGGGTCCGGGTGTCCCTGTGGGGACCGGCCGGGGGGGGACACACAGAGCCCGGGGTGACCGGGGGGGACACAGAGCCCGGGGTGACCAGGGGGGGACACACAGCCCGGGGTGACCGGAGGGGGACACACAGCCCGGGGTGACCGGGGGGGGACACACAGCCCGGGGGGGGCGGGGGGGGGACACACAGCTCGGGGGGACAGGAGGGACACACAGCTCGGGGTGACAGGAGGGACACACAGCTCGGGTTGACATGAGGGACACACAGCTCGGGGGGACAGCAGGGACACACAGCTCGGGGGGACAGGAGGGACACACAGCCCGGGGTGACAGGAGGGGACACACACCTCGGGGTGACCAGGGGGGGACACACAGTCCGGGGTGACCAGGGGGGGACACACAGCTCGGGGTGACAGGAGGGACACACAGCTCGGGGTGACAGGAGGGACACACAGCCCGGGAGGGCCCCGCTGGGGATGCTCTGGTAGCGCTGTGGTGCTTTGCTGTCCCAGCCTGTCCCAAGGCCCGGGTCACTGCAGGCTGTGTGTGCCGCCCCTGCAGCACAACCCCCCCGGCTCAGTCAGTGCATCGGGACAGCGACAGCCCCGGAGCTGTGTGGGATGGGAGCGGGATAAGCCCGGCTGTGCCCAGCACCTCACCAGGGCTCCCCATGGCGGCTGCCCCCGGCCCGGAGCGCTGCGGGGTGAGAGATTCCCTGCAGAGCAAAATCAAAACTCTCAGGGAAGGCTCCCACAGGATCACCCAGCCCAGCCCCTGTCCTGCACAGCCCCCCCAACACTCCCAGCCTGTGCATCCCTGGGATGTCCAAAGGCTCCTGGAGCTCTGGCAGCCTCGGGGCCGTGCCCATTCCCTGGGCAGTGCCCAGCACCCTCTGGGGGAAGAACCTTGCCCTGAGCTGCAGCCTGAGCCTGCCCTGGCCCAGCTCCAGCCGTTCCCTGGGTGCTGTCCCTGTCCCAGAGCAGAGCTCGGAGCTGCCCCTCGGGAGGAGCTGGAACAGAACTGTTCATTTGCCCGCTCAGAAGAGCGAGGTGTCACCTGGGGCTGCAGGAGAGCAGCCTGAGGACCAAGGGATGGAGTCTGTCCATCCAGATAGCAGATAATAAATGTGTAAATTGACTTCAGAGCGCCTAAAGGCTGCTGTTTGCCTCCAAGAGAAATGAATTCCCCTGTCCAGGAGGCTGGTGCAGCAGTACCTGCCCATCCCTGTCTTCCTGGGGCAGGTGTGAGTTCCCCAGGGTGGCTTCTGATGCAGCTGTGGGGACAAGGAGCCTTTGCAGGTGTTTCTTTCCCCCCCTTGCACTATTTTCTGCTTTACTGGAGAGCTGTAAAAGGGATAATTGTTTTACAATCCTGGGTTTAGGGCCTGGGCATTAGGAGGGGCCCTGTGGGTTTTGGGAGGGTTGAAGCTGTTGTGGGTGCTCAAGGTGTGGGAAAGGGAGTGAAGAGGCTGGAAGTGTCCCCTCTATGGGGCAGAGCCAGGGCGAGCTGCTCCCCCTGCCCCATCCCTGTCTCCAGGTGACACAGACACCAAAAACCTTGCACAAACTGGGCTGAAATCACCCAGATGTGGGAGAAGCTACAAAAGGAGGTGATTTTGGATGGTTAATATTTTGGCAGGAAAGACAGAGGGGCTTTTTGATTCTTTCTGGGGTTTTTGCAGGGATTTTATGTAGGTTTTTGGGCAAGTTGTGCTGCTGAAAGTTTGGGAAGCTCAGTTGGGAACGGCAGCTGCTCTTTCCCCTGCACTCTCGGGGTGTGCTGGGGACTCGGGGGTCTTGGTATGGCCAGCGAGGAGCCGCGGTTTGTGGGTGGCGGTGCGGGGAGCGCGGGGCCCGTCCCCATTCCAGCCCTGTCCCCGTGTCACCGCATCCCGTCCCCGCTCCGGCTGTACGGCACCCCCCGATGGGCGCCGCCATGACGCCGTACGGACAGCGGAGCCCCTGGGGGCCGCCATGCTGCCGCGCGCGTGCGCCGTGCCCGGCCGAGCGTCTCCATTGAGAAGAATGAGGGGCAAGGGGCGGAGCCAAGGCGCGAGGAGCCGCCGGGGGGGCGGGGCTGCGCTCCGGGGCTCCGGCCATGGCCACAGTGGATGCCGAGGTGAGTGAGAGCGGCGGCGTCCATCTACCCGGGCGGGGGGAAGGAAGATGGGGGAGCGTGGAGTGGTATCGCCCAGGGCCAGGCGGGTTCTGTCGGAGGCCGGGAGGGGGGCCGTGCCCCCGCCGCCCCATGGTTCAGTCCAACTCCTCTGAGGGGAAGAATGTGGTGGGAGCTGCTGCCATTGTGTGTAGGGGGGCCCGGGACTCTGTATAAGTTACACCCCTCCACGGTGAGTCAGTGGTATGTGCCATACAGATTCCGGGGCTCCCCCCAATGGGAGCGAGTGCGTGTGGCGGAGGCGGGAGGGGGAGCGGCGGCGGCGCCATCCATGTTCCGGGGCCGCCCCATGCGGCGGGGCGGCGCTGGCGCGGCTCCATCCAGAGTCCGGGGCCCGGCCGGGCGCGGCGGCGGCAGCGGCGGGCGGGCCGGTGCTATGAGTCATGCAGGGTCCGGGGCGGCGGCGGGCAGGAGCCATGCAGGGTCCCGGGCCCGCGGGCGGGAGGAGCCCACGGGGATCCGGGGCTGCGCATCCCGGGGGAGCCCGGCTCGGGAGTGTGCGATCCCGGCGGGGCCGCTCCGCTCCTCCGGGAACTGAATGGCAGCTCTGGGCCTCCCCTGAGCCGTTCACACCCGCCTCGGCGCTCCCGAGCGCGGCCGGGGCTGCCTTGCCGCGCCCGGCGTCAGTCACGGAATGGTTTGGGTTGGAAGAAATCTGAAGATCCAGTGCCACCCCTGCCATGGCAGGGACATCTCCCACTGTCCCAGGCTGCTCCCAGCCCTGTCCAGCCTGGCCTGGGACACTGCCAGGGATCCAGGGGCAGCCCCAGCATCCCTGTGCCAGCCGGGCCGGGGGTGGCAGTGCCCGCAGAGCCCCCGTCACCCCGCCGGGCACACCGGGAGAACGGGCATTGCCGTGCGGTGACAGCAGCCGGGGCTGCGGCACTGCCCGGGGCACACCGGGCTGCGGCACCGCTCCTGCCCCGGCGGTGCGGAGAGGATAAACTTGTCACTAGTCTGTGCCCTCAGGTGAGCACTGGAGCGCAGCTGGGCTGGCTGCTGAGCCTTCGTGCACAGGGAGAGCCACGAGGTAATGACACAGGTGTGCATCGTACACGGGCTGGGACACAGGTGTGCAGTGGTACGGAGACTGCCATACAGGTGTGCGCTGCACACAGACTAATACAGGTATACAGCTGTACACAGACTGTCACACGGATGTGCATTGTACATTGGTTATAACACAGGTGTGCGTTTGTATTCAGACTATAATACAGGAGTGCACTCTACACAGACTAATACTAATAATGTACAGCTGCACAGTTGTACACAGGCTATAATACAGGCACAGTAATACTGTACAGTTGTACACAGGCTATAATACAGGTGTACAGGTATGTACAGACCAGGTGTACATCATTCTCAGACTGTGATCCAGGTGTGCAGTGCACACGGACTGTGATCCCTGTGTGCAGTGTACACGGACTGTGATCCAGGTGTGCACTGTACACAGACTGTGATCCAGGTGTGCAGTGTACACGGACTGTGATCCAGGTGTGCAGTGTACAGGGACTGTGATCCAGGTGTGCAGTGCACACGGACTGTGATCCAGGTGTGCAGTGCACATGGACTGTGATCCAGGTGTGCAGTGTACACAGACTGTGATCCAGGTGTGCACTGTACATGGACTGTGATCCAGGTGTGCAGTGCACACGGATTGTGATCCAGGTGTGCAGTGCACACGGACTGTGATCCAGGTGTGCAGTGCACACGGACTGTGATCCAGGTGTGCAGTGCACACGGACTGTGATCCAGGTGTGCAGTGTACACAGACTGTGATCCAGGTGTGCAGTGCACACAGACTGTGATCCAGGTGTGCAGTGCACACGGACTGTGATCCATGTGTGCAGTGCACACGGACTGTGATCCAGGTGTGCACTGTACACAGACTGTGATCCAGGTGTGCAGTGCACACGGACTGTGATCCATGTGTGCACTGTACAGGGACTGTGATCCAGGTGTGCAGTGCACACGGACTGTGATCCAGGTGTGCACTGTACAGGGACTGTGATCCAGGTGTGCACTGTACACAGACTGTGATCCAGGTGTGCACTGTACAGGGACTGTGATCCAGGTGTGCAGTGTACACAGACTGTGATCCAGGTGTGCAGTGTACACGGACTGTGATCCAGGTGTGCCGTGTACACAGACTGTGATCCAGGTGTGCAGTGCACACGGACTGTGATCCAGGTGCACACTCATGTACAGACCAGCCAGAGCTGTGCCCGAGTGGCTGCTTGTGAGCACAGCCAGGTGTGGTGACTGATCTGAGCACAGCCAGGTGTGGTGACTGATCTGGGCCCACCCAGGTGTGACAGGCTGGCAGCTGCCTTTCCCAGCTCTCTGTCTCTGCAGTACCTTGTTGACAGTGCTGTGCTCTGGCCCAGAACGTCTGCCCTGTGTGGGGTGAAGTTTGTGACACGGCCACGCAGGTGACACCGGCAGTGCTTTGGAAGTGCTGCAGACAGCTTGGGTTTATTACTCAGACAGGATTCCCATCCCTGTTGCTGGGAGATTGTCCAAGGCTTCCTTTATTTTTTCTGTTCCGTCACAATTGGCCTGATGCTGCTGCCTTTCCCTTGTGCTTTTGGAGAGGATGAGTGTTAATTTTTCCCACCGACAGAGGAATCAGCCCTTGAGTGCCTCTGTGACTCCCTGGTCCAGTTTTGCTTCCAGGAGAATGGCATGGCTGTAACTGGGGCAGGAATTGGCTCATAGCTCATCAACTCCTGATGCACAGGTCAGTCCTAACCCTGCAGACACACAGTTTTATTTTGGGAAGCACCTCCCAGGAGTCCTGGCTGGCTCTGCCCTGTGAGCAGAGCATTAAGAACCATGCTGTCCGAGTGGAGTATCCCCAGATGTTGCTGTGGATTATGGGGAGGGAGCAGTGACTCATTTGGAGTTTAATTCCTCCCCTCCCCCATGAGCTCAGTTCTGTCTGAGGCCAGATCTTGCTTATACCCCTCTGGGGCCAGAGGGGAGGAAGTTGGTGTAAGTCAGGCTGGAATGTGGGGACTGGAGGAGAAGCTCTTTACTTCCTAGTGCTGCTGTGGGAGAGCAAGGAAAAACATCCCACATCCACAGTGTTCTGCCAAGTGCAAGATGGAATTGTTTCACTTGGTTAAGAGAGGGGCAGAGGTGTGTTTTTGGGAGGAGATCCTTGCTACAGCAAAGAGCTGGGAGGGAGTGGGCAGGTTGGGAAGGTGATGTCTCTGTGTCTGCAGGGAGTGCCCAACCACCTGCAGACAACTCTGCTGGCAGTCACTGAACTCCAGACAAAAACTCCCAGTCTGGAACAGCTTCTTGCCAGATCTTACTGTTGATGGGTGAGGGAGAATCTCTTTAAGCACCAAGTTCTTGCTAAATCCTGTGAACTTCAGTTGTTCTCTTCTGTTACCTGTCCCAGGTGATCTCTGTGTTAGGGAATGGCTGTGCTGCAGTCCTTAGGTGCAGTAACCACAAGGCTGCAGAGAAATCTGATTTTGCTGTTGGATTTCTTTAGTTGATATCTTACATCCAGTCTATTTTGGGGTTGTTGTTTGCTTCAGAGCTACTGTGATATAGTTTAAACTTTAAGAAATTGAGTTTTGAGGAATTGAGCCTAGCCTCAGCCAGCATGTATGAGGCTGCATGTTCATCAGATTTGATGCTGCTCCTCTGATTTGCATCAGTTTGGTGAAGAGCTGCCCTTGTGTTTGTGTGTCTCCTAAAATTCTTGTTTGGTGCAGGTTTGAAGTTCAAGCCGTGATGTTTTTCCTGGGGCTCGTGGTAACCTGGGGAGGCTGGTGCAGGAAGCGAGGTGCGTGTGTGGCTTTGAGTGAAGTGGTTCCCTTCAGAAGTCACGCTGCATTTTTCATCATTTTTTTTTCCCCTTCTGTCTGTAAAATCTCTCTTCTGGAGGTGCAGCTTTGATCTCTAAAGCGACGAGCCGGCAGAGCGGGCAGAATTCCTGGCTGGGGCTGGATCTGGGCTGGACTCAGCACCCAGCAGCTCCCCACGCTGGGGCTGAGTTCTCAGCTCAGCGGTGATGCTGAGGCTGCTCCCTGGCTTTGATCCCGACTCTCATCGCCTCCAGCCGGTGCTGGGAGCTCGGCTGAGCCCCCTGCCAGCTCAGTGACCTCCCCACAGCATCGAGGGACGGCATTTCCCTGGCTCTGCCTGGAGAGGGGCTCCTGCAGCAGGCGCTGGGTTCAGGAGGGATCCCGGGAGCTGAGGAGCAGTGAGCAGGGAGGGAAGAGCTGCAGATCCCACTCTGTGCCTGGCAGGTGTGGCACAATCCTGCTCTGCTTTCAGGCCTGCCCTCTCTCCTTCTCTCCTGCCAGTCAGGAGAGGCCTCTGTGGCTTTTAGTTCCCATCCCATTTCAATCACCTTTGTCTCAGGGAGACCTGATGTGTTTTAAACCCCACCACGCCTCCTCGGAGCTGTGTCCTGCAGGGCAGCTGCTTCCCTGGGGATCCCGGGTGCCCTGAGGAGTGTTCACACCACCCTGAACACAGACAACACACCTGGTGTTTCACTTGTGTTACATTTCTCCTGGAGCACCAGGTTAATGCATTGTAACTGTGTCTTTGGACAGAGGAAAAATGTTTGGGTTGGGATTTTTTCCCTCTCTGATACTCATTAGGAGGTTTTAGAACTTTTCTGAAGGTTACTTTGTTAACATGATTATAATTATATGCAGCCCTGGTAAAGTCTTACACTGTGCCAAATGGGTGCTAACTTTTACTTTTTCCCTGAATTCTCCCGTGTTGTGGGCTGGCAAAGGCCCGTGGGCATCTCATCCTTTTCTTCCATCTAGAGAAACTTTAAATAATAAAAGAATGATCAAATACAACTTGTGAAGCTTTAAGAAGGCCTTAGAAGTGCCCTTCAGCTGTGCTAAGCTGATGTGACTGAGCCAAAGTGACTGAAGAGAGCATCTGAAGAACATTTTGTCAGTCGAGGCAGAATCAAAGGCCTGGGTTATACTTTAAATAAACTCTTCCAATATAATTATGCTGGCTGGAGAGAATGATTTTTCATTTCTTCTTGCTGAAATTGTAATAAAAGTCCTTGCTGTGGATGCAGCTTTATTAGTTTAGAGGTGATCCCAGACCAAGGTGGCTTATTTTCTGCTTTCCAAAGCAGAGCCTTGGTCTCCATTTGAGAAGTTTTGCCCACTTAGTTCTCTGTCTATGAATACAAAGCAATTGCTCTCCCACTGCTGTGTCAGCAGAAGCCCTGGGAGAGATGCAATTACCAGCAAAAACCCCAACAGCAGCAAGGAAGAGAAGCAGCTCCTCCATGGAGGGAGCCTGTTGGAGTCTCTGGAGCTGGATCCCTGCCCTGGGAGCAGCTGAGTGAGGAAGGCACGAGCATCCCTGAGCTGGTGCTGGTGCCCTGGGTATCTCATTTCCAAATGTGCACGAGGGCAGCTGGTATTGGAATAATCAGGGACTGATCTGGAATGCCAGTGCTCTTTACCAGCTTGCCTGGCCTTTCGTGCTCTGTCCCTTCCCCTCTCCACCCAGAAGTGCTCTTCCCCTCCTGCTTTTCCCTGGCAAAGTGCTGGTTTGGGTCACTGCATCTCAGAAAAGAAGGAGGTGAGAGGGGATTGTGTTTTGTGCAGGACTGTGAGAGGTTCAAGGAGTCTGTTTGGGTACTCTAAGACATTTTGCTGGAGTGTTCCCTCTTCCTGACTGTTGTGGAAGCCAAAGGTGACCACGAAGCTCACCCAGCTGTGTGTGGGTCAGGTGGAACAGGGAGCAGTCCTATGAGTCTGTGCTCCCTTGATGTGGGGCTGTGTGGGCAGGGACATCCCATTGCTGATGGCTGGAGTCTGGGTGAAGTGGTAAAGTGAATCCAACAGGGAATGATGAGTTTGGTGTGGTCCTCCTGGCTCTGGAAGTTCATAAACCCAGAATAAACCATGTTTGGAAGCTCAGCATGGTATTGCTGTGTCTAAAATAGAAAAGCTTTTCAAAGCTTTCCAGCTTTTAAGTATAACTTTGTAGCATAGCAGAGTATTAAGCACATCCAGCACATCCTCTTTTCAAGTAGGAAATGTTGCTCCAGGAGGATTCCTGTTTCCATAATTCCCAGCACAATCCCCACCATTGTCTTGCCATTTGCTTCTGTCTCAGCCCGGGTTCCCATTTGGGATGGTTTGAAGCTGCTGCCTGACATGGCACAGGCAAATCCTGAGCCAGGTAAGCCCACCTGAGCTGTCAGTCTGTACAAGGGGCTAGCTTGGGGGTGGGCATGGGCTATTCAATATTAAATCCATCCTTTTCAGTGTCTTCTTGCAGGAGAGCTCTCAGAGGCAGTGTCAGTTCAGGACAGAGAGATGCTGAGTGGCAGAGCAGAAAATTCAGGTCCACTTCTGTTTGCGTAAGGCTGATCATCCTGCAGAGCCAGCACATGGACAGGGAGGAAATTTGCAGGTGGTGCAGCTGGGAAGGAAGTAAATATGGAGCAAGATAACCAGGCTGACATGGATAAACCCAAAATAAAGACAGGTAAGTGACTTAGTGTTACAGGGAACTGTGAAACTTTGTGAACAGGGATAAAAATAATGACAGTGATTATATATCCTTGGGTCAGCTGGGCCAGAACCTGCTCCAGGAGGTGCTGTGAGCTCAGTACAGCATTTACAGCAGCAGCAGAGAGTGGGGAGCTGGGCTGAGTGGGGATCAGTGGTGCCCAAAGACAGTGCAGGTCCATTCCCTGTGATGTGGGGAGATCCAGGAGCCCTGGGATGGTGCAGCAGCACTGCCTGCTCCTGCTGCCCGTGCTGGTGGAAAGAAGAGGAAAGAAGTGTTTATTGCTTCTGAGACCAGGCTGCTTCTGGGGACAGCCAGGATGAACCTGATGGGCTGAGCCTTCCTTGGAGGAGGGAGCAGGGCATGAGGGCACCTCCATGGAGAGGGAATGGCAGTCCAGGTGTCTGAGCTGCAACAGGCTGTGCTGGGGCTTTGCTTGTGGGAAAAGTTGTTCAGAGTGCTGCTGCAGACTTCTCATTAATTGGAACTCAAGTGCAGATGTGGACAGAAGGATTTGAGCGTGTTGTCTTGCAAAAGGGAGCCTCGATCTCCTCAGGCTCTTGGCCATGAGCTGCAGGTGCATTTGAGTACAGCCCTGAGAGCAGTGAAATACATATTTCCCTCCTTTTAATTTTTAAGCATCAGTTCCTGGTTTCTTGAGAATCTGAGCTACCTTCTTCCTCTCCAGTTGCACATTTCCAATCCTTGCAGTTTCAGAGGAAGTTTTAATAGGTAATTTCTCCCACAGGCTCAAAGCCAGAAGGCAAATTACACCAATGCTTTATCCGACTTCAGTGGGAATTGGGGATGTTTCATACTGCTGACCCAGAGCATTCAGAAGCTCTGCTTCTCTCAAAAATCATAATATTGTTTCAAGAAGTGGGAAATTAAACATGCACATGGTAGAAGACTTAGAAAGGATTAATGGGTTTCAAAATTACATGCTTCATCCAGCTGCTGATTTGGGAATTGAAAGTATGCCTGTTGCAGGATTGGGAGGGAGGTACTGAAACGTGCTGTTCCTCGGCATCCAGTGAATGCAAATATCCCAAATCTGTGATTCCAAAGCCTTACCCAGTCTCCAGACTGACTCCAGGTTTGATGCTGGATTAGCTCAGCCCAGGTGGGAGCAGCTGGGTGGAAAAGCCCTCTGTATATTTTATTTCCTCTTCCCTGTAGTTTAATTTGTCCTTTCGTGATTGTCTCAGCTCCTGGGGTGCCATCCAAGGCATGTTTTTAGGCTGCTTTGACTGAAGTTCATTCCCTGTGTGAGAGTTTTGCTTTAGGCACATGGAAGGGACTCGTGGAAGGTGCTGGAGGCTCCTCTTGGCTCCTCCTGCCCTGTGAGGAGGATTTGGGATCTGAAGGGGCAGCACCTCCAGCCTGGAGGTTACTGGGATCTGCACTAAATAGGAGATGGGTGTTGAAGTCACTTGCATTTTTGGGACCTGAGAAATTTTCTTTCTGTTTTGGTGCATTTCTTGTGTCCACTGGGGTTGGCAGCAAATTTGCAGCCTGTCAAGTGTGGGTTTGGAGGTGTAAAGAAAAGAATATTTGTATTTGGGAGATGAAAACATTAACAATGGGCTGGGAGCTGGTTTGTGTGTGATCCATGTAGGATCCTGCCAGTTTGCACATAAACCTCCAGATCATGAGACTCTAAAACATGAGTCTGAATATTTTATTAGTTGAAGAGTATTATTAATATTTGATGGCTTAAATCAACACCCTGGAGGCTCTGCAAAAAGCACCACTGCTGAACTGGTAACCAAGACATGAGGTTGCAAACTTGTTTGTAGTGGTTTTTATCAGCTCTGCGTTTTAAATGTCAAGGATCTGTGAATCCTATACATTAGAAATCCTTTTGTTCTTTGGATTAGGAGAGGGGTTCTTTCCTTTTGCTAGGCTGGATTCAGATTGGCGCTTTAGTGCCTTCTTAATATGCAAAGGTGATTATTTGTAAGGTGTCCTGTCGGGCCTGGAGGTGACATCTGGAATATTCAATCCTTTTTGTCACACTTTGAGGACAAACAAGGACTGTTCCTTTAAAGATGGCCCTCGGGTGAGCTGCAATATTTCCTCCTGCTGTAGTGCCAGCTCCTGTAGCTCCGGGAGCATGTGTGGAGAGGTGAGGTGAAGATCCTGGCTGTCCTTTAATCGACATCCCCCTGCACCAGGGAGATGCCACCAGTGATGAGCAGACAAACTGCAGATCCATCTGCTTTGAATTTGGGAATTCACAGCGCCAGGAGCTCGCGCAGCCTGCGGCGTGCAGCGTTGGGAAAGGCCAGCGAGGGGGGATCATATTCTGTCTTTTATTTCCACTCTGGTTTCTAGGAGCTGCAAGTTGTATTTCTCATGTTTTTTTTCAAGATTTAAAGGTTTCTGCCACACACAGTGAACTCCATGCCTATCTCACACTTCTGGGTTTTTTTTTTCTGAGTTTTGTTGTTTCTTTTCTTGTAGAATATGCCCTTTGTGCTGGTGATCTGGTTATGTTCTTGTGTTTCCAGGAGTTTGCCTTTGATTAGAGCACATTGGTATTAATCATTTATGGCTTTTATTAGAACCTTATTGGTTTGATGTTTTCTCAGCCTTTCAGACTGCCCTCACGGAGGCTGTTTTATAGACATCATTTATCTCCTGCCCCTGTGTGACAGCAGCCCCAAATTTCCCCTCCTGCTGCAGATGCTGGTGCTTTGTGCAGGGAGGATGTGCATGTTGTGTGGCTGTTGCTGCTAGGATTATGGCTTGTGTGTGGGCTGGAATTGGGGTTTGAGGCTGTGTCAGTGACACGGGACACACGGATTGTCCCCATCCCTATCCCCATCCCTATCTCCATCCTTATCCCTATCCCTATCCCTATCCCTATCCCTATCCCTATCCCTATCCCT
>CM031872.1:7876417-7902000 GCA_018697195.1 Certhia americana
CTATCCCTATCCCTATCCCTATCCCTGTCCCTGTCCCTGTCCCTGTCCCTGTCCCTGTCCCTATTCCTATCCCTATCCCCAGCCCTGTCCTTATCTCTATCCCATCCCCATCCCCAGCCCTATTCCAGCCCTATCCCTATCTCTATCCCTATCCCTATCCCTATCTCTATCCCTGTCCCTGTCCCTGTCCCTATCCCTGTCCCTGTCCCTATCCCTATCCTATCCCTATCCCCTGTGTGGCTCAGATACTGACCCGCTGTGGTCCCAGGGCTGTGCAGGAGGTGATGGGGGCTGGTGCTGATCTGTCAGGTCTGGGCCTTGGCCAGTGCTGGGAAGTTTCACCAGCCAACTTGCCTTTCTGCACCGGGCCTTTGTTCCCAGCCACGCTTCCCAGGAGAGGCAGGAGGGGCGGCTGCTCCACGGGCTGCAGGAACCCCCCCACTGCACAGCCCTGCAGGGGATCAGCCCCAGGGCTGCCTGGGGGCTGGGAGCCCTGGGCTGGCACTTGTGGGGTGCCTCCTGTGACAGGGAGGAGAGCCAGCTGGGAGGGGGGATTTCCATTGTCTGCCTTGGGATGAGCCTCAGCACACTGTGCCTCTTTAGGGTGGGCAAACCCGAAGGAAATGGCTTGGATATTCCCAGTGCCCTCCCCAAAACAGGGAGGTTTGATCTGTCCCCCCCCCCACTCGTGACCCAGCAGCTCGAGGCCAGCGTGGGCAGAGCTGCAGAATTTGCAGACGTGGCCAAAGAACTGCAGGAGGAGGCCCCATGTCTGTGTGTATTTATACGCTGGATGCCCAGGGACAGCTGAAATTCTTCTTGAAATGACCAAAACTCCACAAGCTGAAGTTGGTGGCCTCCAAGAGTAACTCCTGATGCAACAGTGTCTGCTCTAAAGAGAAATAGAAATGTTTCCTTCTTGTGCCCCTGATGACTCAGGGCCCTCCCTGCCCCATGGTGATGCTGATGCAGTTGCTGATCCCTGCCAAAGCAAGCAGTCCACACAAGGAGATTAGACAGCAGCCCCCGCTCCCCTGCTGGGTGCTTGTTAACATTTCCTTGCCGATGTGTTATTAATTAAGCTAATTTTTATTGCCCTGTAAGTGTGGAGGGTTCTTTGCAAGCACAGAACTTGTCCCATGGTTCCTGAAGCATGGTGCCATGTGTGAAATGAGGCTTGGACTGTGTGGTTGAGTGTTGAGATAAGATAAATCTATGGGTTTGGCTTTCTTTTTTCTCTCTTAGCAGCTGCCTGGCTTCATGTCTGGGGCTGGTGAGTGTGGTGCTGTCTGAGCAGAGGGCTGAGGAAATGCTGTCTGTGCAGAATTAGTGCAGACAGACAAAAGGACTTAAGTGCAAGCAGAGTTTGCAGCATTGACCCTCCATAAGACAGAAGATTACCCAGACTGGAGTATTATATTAAAAAGAGTTTTGGGACCTGATCCAAACCTACAGAAATCAGGGAGGGATTTGCCATCAGCTGCAGTGAGAGCAGCCTCCCTGCAGTGTACCCAGGCAATGGGGCAGGCAGAAGCTTAAACAAAAGAAGTTAAAGAAGTGTCCAGGCAAGGCTGGTTGAAATTTTGCTGCCTGTGGTGTTTTTCCCAGCTGTAAAACAGAGGTAATATTTTCCCAAAGTTCAAAGGCCTGACTTGATGTTGGAAGCCTTTAACTGGAATTGTTGAAGAACTGCTGAATGTTAATTTTTAAATGTAGAGATTATTTTCATTAGGTAAGAGATGGCAAGTTACATAATGGTCACTATTTTATATGCTCTGTTTTTTGGCTTTATTCCTTGACATCATGGGCAGGCCTGATGAAGGGAATAGAAAACTTCTGGAAGCACTTTGTAAAGTATGAACTATTTGTGATCAAAGTCAGTGTGACTCTGAATGTCCAGCTCCTCTTCTTTGGGATTGTGATAGAAGCCTTGGATTCACCTTGAAAAGGGGACCTGTGATCTTTCATATGTTCTTATTTCATTCTTAAATTAGGCTAATGCATCCTGTTCCAGCCGATGCAATTATTAACAAACCTGGGCAATTATGGCATCTATTGTACAGACATTCTGTGCTCCTTGCTAGGAAAAATACACTTTGAATAAACAAATCCACTTTGACAACCTGTCAAGGACTTTCCTAAAGCAAAATTGAAAGAGTCACCTCAGTGACCTTTCTTTTTTGTTCTGTTGGGTTTGGGTTTTTTACGTGGTCTTGCAAGAGCACAGCAGTTGCAGCTGGAGGTTCAGGCCTGGTTTCACAGGGCAGGGGAGTGGAGGAAAGCAGGGAGGGGATCACAAGGGATGAATCCCCCCCCTCAGCATCCCCTGCCCTGCTGTGTCACAGTGCAGGATCCTCCCAGCCACAGACTGTGTCTGGCCTTGCAGAAACCCTGGGAAAAGCTCTGCTCTCTTGGTTGGTTCAGCTGTTTTACTTTTAATTTTTTTTTTTTTTTTGAATGAGAAAATGCCCTGAATGTTTTGGCACAAATTCTCAATGCTTTCTTCTATTCCACATGTGACAAACCTATGTGCTTGCTCAGGCTGGGTAGGATCCCCTCCATCGTGGGCTGCCACCAGGAGTTCAAGGCAGATCTTAAATCCTACTTAAACCTCCCTCTCCAGCAGATTGACATTGTTTGGCTGTGGGTACAGGAGTGGGAAGTTATATTCAGTACTAGAAGTTAAATTGCACGGAAGGAGAATCAGCCAGGATTGTTTTCTCACTGCATTAACAGAACTCTGTGAAGGTTTGGCCAGTGGAGGGTTGTGCTAACTGGAAATATCCCTGTGTGTCACATCATCCAGAGAGGAAAGGCAGGGCAAAAGAGAGGGTTTCCTGCCTCTGCCAGACATTCCCTGCTCCCTGAGTGTCTCAACAGATTGTTCTTCCCTGGCTGCCTGGGGACCGAGAGACACAGGCCACCTCTGCAAGGGAATTCCCAGGAAAATGGATAACCACAGAATCACTGGATCAGTCAGGCTGGCAGGACCACGGTGGCTCATCAGGCCCATTCCTTTCTGTGGGAATACTTGAATCACAATGATTGTTAATCTCTGTGTGGGTTGAGCAGTGAGTTTTCCCAAGCTGAGTTTCAGAGCTCATCCCTTGTACCCACTGCCATTATCTGGGTGCTGTGTCTCCTTCCCTGAGCTCCCAGCTGTGCTGTGGCACTGGGCACATCTGTCCCTCCCCACGGGAGGCTGTATCATCTCACTGCTTGCTGGGCTGGGCAGCTTCTGGGAGGAGCAGTTAACATCTCTATCTTTTCTAGTGCATTCATTCTCTGAGCTGTTGATGTGACAGCAGCAGCTTCTCCAGAGATATGGTGCCCCAAATCAGATTAAAACCCCTTTGCCTGCCCTGACAGCCTCCAGGGGTGTGATGAGGGATCTACCTGTGGCATGGGTTGTTTATATGAGCACAGTTCCATGGAGGAATAGCCCATGGTCCAGACCCAAAGCAGGAGGAAGAGGAGCAGGGCTGTGCTGCTGAGGGCTCTGCTCTGGAATTAGCCAATGAGGCCAGACAGGTGGGTTTGGGACTTGCAAGCATTAATGCATCAGAGCAATAATTACTAATTATTACAGTAATACTATTCCAGAGCATTCAGCACTGCAGGGAGAGCTGTTTGTGGTGACCCAGTGGCACAGACACTGGGAGCAGGCTGCAGGTCCAGCCCTGGCTGTGTGGGCAGGTGTGAGCCATGCCTCCATCCAGGAATGCTGCCTCGGAATGCTGTGTGGGTGTCTTGAATGGCTTGAATGTGGCTGCAGTTTTTGCTGGCAAAATTAGCCTTCCTGAGTGAAGTGAGCTGCTTCCATGGCATAAAGATCATTTTGGATTGGCTCCTGGGCTCCTCCCAGCCCTCCTCAGCAGAGCAGGAAGAAGCAGATGTGATGTGTTTTCCCCTCAGTTAAGGTTTTTATCCATTGGATTTGTAGAAGTAATTGACAGGATGATCATGGCAGTTCCTTTGCATGTTGCAAGCAATAACTATTAATGAAGATTGTGTTAGTATAATGTTGATATTCAGATTGAAGCTCTTTGTGGGAAGACTTTTGGGGCACAGCCATGTTGGTATCAGCACATTCAGGCAGGAGGGCATTTCTGTTGGTCTAACTTTGACCTGTCTCAACAGAACTGTCATGTATAAAGCTGCCTTTATCAGGGATAGCTAAAAAGATGCCAAAATTGTGGATGGACTAGTCTTCAGGTCCTTGGATTAATTTACTTTTTTTTGCACATTATACAGTTCCAGCATTTGTCATTGTTCTAGCATCTGTCTTTTTGAATTTTTCTTTTAACTGGTCAAATGGGGAAGAAGCTGTTTTGGAACTGAGAATCTGGACTGGAGGTGCCAGTTGAGTGAGGCTGGAGCACATCCCAGTGCTCTGCATGCCATGGGAAAGGTGAAGAGATTCTCCCAGAGCTGTGAGCAGGCAGGAGGAGGCATCCGAGCGTTGATACTGGGCTGGTTTGGAAGGTCACAGTGACAGCCATGGATATCAGGGCCTTGGATCAAGTTTCAGCAAACCCTTCAGTTTCCCTCAGATGTGGAGTCACTGGGCACTGGGCAGCCTTGGCTGTCTGTTCCCAGGGCCAGGCAGGCTCTGGTGCTGGGATCCTCAGCAGTTCATGTGACTTCTCCACCTCTGAATTTTAATCCAGAGAGGGGGATAAATGCTGTTCATCCTCTTTGCTGCTTGGTCTGTAACCTGTGCAGGTGGTCACGGGGAGGTGAGACCAGCTCTGAGCCAGGCTTTGAGCCTCACTTCTCTGGAAATGGTCCTGACTTTTCTCATTTTCATAATCCACCCTGAGGATTTTTGTGTCTTCATCAGCTTCACTGATGAAGGATTTGCTTAAGCTTTGGGAAAAAAAAATTTTTTTTTTTTTGCTTTTATACTTCAAGCCAGATACCTCCAGGACTTCTTCTGATGCTGCTGCTTAGTTTGTCTGAGTGGTTTGTAATCCCATTTAGCAAATGTGACTCCTGCAAGGGGCTCCCTTTCCTTTCAGAGCCTTCTGGAATCTGTTGGCAGAGCCAGGGTTAAAGCCACTGGTGCAGGTGGCAGGCAGACCAGGCACAGAGGGACAGTTTTGTTACATGAAGAAGGTTGACTTTAAACTATGCTTTTTATCATGAGCTACAAATCTGAGTTAGCCAGATCCTTGTGAGCAGTGTAGTGCAAACGAATCCAAGTGTGTGTGAAGGATCTTCTGAAGCTCTTCCAGAGTTCTCCAGGATTAGGATTGGGCTGCAGACAGCCTGATGCAGCAAACAAAACCCTCCATGGATGGATTTTGACAGTGTGTTGCCATCACACAGCAGCCTGGTGTTTGCTGACTGTCCCTCCCCAGCTCCAGGGGGTGACAGTTCCAATCAGGACACTCTCCACACATCTTGGGTGTCCCTGTGCTGAACATGCCAGAAGGGACAAAGGGAATCCCTGAATCAGGCTGCTTTGAGAATTATTTCCTAAAGCATCCATGTTCCTTACAGAAGGGGCCACTGCTAAGCCCTGCAAGGTGCAGTGGGATCCCATTGTCTACCCAGCTCAGTGAACTTCTGGAATGTCCCCCTAATTTGGATTTGTCCACTGAGAGGATTTCTGAGCACGTCTCCTGCTGCAAGGACAACCTGCTGGACATGCAAGCAGGGATTTACTCTGCCTTTACAGAAAAATATATCCCTAATTCCTCCCTGTGTGCATCAAAGTCAGCTGTGAATGGTATTCTTGTGCTGGGCATGGGAGGATGGATCATGGAGAGCTCTGAGCAGTGCTCTGCTCAGTCATGGGGCTCCTGGTAAGAAGCAGACATGGGGCTGAGCTGCTGGAATTTCTTGCTGGGATGATCTACTTGCTAAATTACCATTCTGCCCAGCAGAGGATGGGAGATGGCAGTTCCCTGCTCTAAGGGAGGTCTCCCGGTCCCATTTTACATTGTTGCTGTCTCCTTGATCACATCCTCGGTGGGGCTGTGGAGTCCTTTTGTTCTCTGCTCTACTTTCCTGCATTTTTGTTGCTCTAGCAACACTTCCAGCCCCAAAGCAGCGGGATCCTGGTGCTAACACAATGCTGCATTTGAAAGAAGGAAGCAGAGCACGACAGGTGATCTCCAGCTTTTGTATGGAATGGCCCTGCCTTGAGATGGGAGGATGAATGGCAGGTTGTGATATCTTATTGTCTTGCAACTGGCATTGCTTTTGTCATAAAAGGTAACAAATAGTCCTGTGTTACTGCCACAGCTGTGGTTTGTAAAGGTGCTGTATTATTTTCCTTGTGTGGAGTAGGACAGCTCTGGTTTGAGTGGGGCTATGGGAGCCAGGCCCATGGCAGGCAGCTCCTTTCTGGGCAAATAAATAATATTTTCCATACCCAGCAACCCCAGCAGCTTTGCAGGCTCCTCCCCAGAGCTGTGCTGCCACTGGGCTGACCTTAGAGCACGGATGCACTGACCTGCTGGCCATCTGCACATCTGGAGGGGGAAGGAAAAGGGTCCATATTTTATATCAGAAAACTGCAGGTATTGTATGAAAATCTTTCTGGTAGGTTTCTGGCAAGACTGAGGAGCCTCTGGTGCTCTGCAGTGCGGTTTGTGGGATCCTGTCAGCTGCTTTGGCATTTTGTAGCTTCTCTATAAATGGTGAGAGTGATACAGGAAGATGCATTTAACACCTTTTTTTTTTTTTTTTCCTTCTGAGTGCCCTCCCATGCTTTGCAGACAAGGCTGGCAGTGTAAAAGCCACCTGTAGGTGCTCTGTGGGTAAGAAGAGAAGAAATCCTTTTGAGATTTTGGCCACAGGTTCCCACAGCTTCCTGCTGGCCCAGCCACTGCTGGAAGAACCCGAGTGCACCATGTGTAGATGGAAGTGGAAAACCTCAGTAGGCTTCTCAAGAGGTCTGTCCCAACTGCCAAGTACAGTTGAAATAATCCATTATCTGCTGCCTTCCACCCAACCTTCCTTCCCAGACCACTGAAAAGTGTTGAAAACTGAGGATATTTAGAAGGCATCCTCAGATACCTGAATTTTGTGGCAAATGGAGTATGAAGAATGAGTACCAGCTATGGGATTGATCTTGTTTCCAGTGGGTCATCCCTTTTTATTTAAATATTAGGTTCAAAATCTTGTTCCTCAAGCTGGTATGATTGCAGATACTCAGTCTGCAAGATTTGGTCATCATTATACAAACACTTCCCTTCCTGGGACCAATGGGAGGATATTCCCAAGTCATTCCTTTTCCTCCCTTGGGTACTTTGCACTCTTTGGGCCCCTGGCAGCCAGCCTGGATGGGATCACTGTGGTGTGCTGGTGGAGCTGCCCCAAACCTGATGAGTCTGGGACATTCCTGTAGCACTGAAAGCTTCACACGCTCCCAAGGGCTTGGATTTACAGTGCTTGGGCAGCTTTTGGGTGCCTTGGTTACATCCTTCTGTGCCCCTGGTGAGCTCCTGATGTGCAGGACACAGCTGCAGGCCAGCAGCCTCCTCCAGCAGCATGAGCAGGATCATTGAAGAGTTGCTGTTCTTTGGAAGGTTGTGATTGCCTTTACAGTGATAGATAGGTAGATAGATAGATAGATAGATAGATAGATAGATAGATAGATAGATAGATAGATAGATAGATAGATAAAGGTTGTCATTGCACTGTGCTGGCATTCCAGCTGTGTGCTCAGACTGCTGCAAATTAAATAGGCAATTTTTATCTCTTTTCATATAAATGAGCCTGTAAAGGGAGTCTGCACTGAGAGCATAAAATGCCTCCCTGAGTTTTCAGCTGGTTTTCTTTGTGGCACTGTTGGCACTGCTGGGTTTAAAGCGTTGCCTCTGGGTCACTCTGAAATGCTCAAGAGGAGCCTTCGGCTCATGTGCTTGTATCATGATAAGGCCATGAAAAAGCAAGGAAGTGCATTTCCTGGGATGAAATGATTAATTGTACACCCAGGGTATGGAGGTCACAGCAGGGGGATGAGAGAGGTGCCATTAATTTGCTGTCTTTGTGTTGTTAAACACCACCAAGACAGCAAATTACAAAAACACCACAGTTTTTGTTGGGGTTTGAGGCTCCTGGTGAGCAACAAGGTGTGTCCCAGAGATTGGGAAGTGTTTGGAGAAGGCTGCCCTGCTTTTCCCCTTCAAGTCATTGTCTGAAGGAGGAGGGCTTTGCTTCCTCCTCTCCCTCTCATCATCTTCATCCAGCTGTCACTCACGCTACTTCTGAGAGATGAGGAGTGTCAGGGGTGGATTTCAGCACATCACCTTCTATCTCCTGAGCTGTAAATTAGTGGTAGCCACCACACAGTTCTTCAGGAATCCCCCTGACCTGGCTGCTCTTCCAGCCAGTTTGAAGGCTGGGTGGGTTTTTAAATGATGATATTTTAAAATTTGAGAACAGCTTTGATTTATTGACCTGCTGCCTCCACAAATCGAGCTGTCTGGGCTGGCATCTGCAGATAAGAGGCTGTCGAGTAATTGCTTATTATTGACTGATTGCCAGCTTGGGCTGTTTGCTTGCAGAAGAATCAATAGTAGTCAATCTTCAAAGTCTAAACTCTCAGGGAGTATGGCTGGTTTCCAAATTAGGAATGACAGGTCAGGATAACTCCATAGTTGCTATCCCACCTTCACGTGTGGGTGTAATCCTGCTGTGGAGGAGGAAGCACGGGACATGATCTTCCTCCATCGAGGCTTGTTCACATCTGCCTTCTCCACAGTCTGGGGTTTACTTTGCAGGGGTTTTCAGGGTCAGATCCCACCTGGCCCCAGACCTTCCCTGGAGGAGCTGGGGCAGGCTGAGCAGCACCTGAGATCTGTGGGAGGTGGGGGCAGGATGAAGTGCAGCCATCAGTCATTAAGTCCCCGAAGGATGGAGCAGGGAGGGGTGGCTGAACAGCCTGTGCTCTGAGACATCCAAACCAACCAGTTTGGATGCTTTATAAATAAAACAAAGCCTCTATTTTAATGCATGGTAACAGAGATTCCCTATCTGGGGGTGATTCTATTTAGGTGGCAACAGAGCAAAATATCCAGTGTCACCATAGGTTTTATGATTTTTTGCGGGGACTGTCGCTATGGTGAGCGTGCATTGTCAAACACAGCCATAGCCCTTCTTTAACACTCTCCTGACATCCTGCCTTTTTGTGGATTCGCTTGTAGGGCTTAAAACATTAAAGGGACCTCATGGCATCAAAGACACTCAAGACCTTTTGAAAAACAAATACATGTTTAGGTGGTTGTAATGGCCGGGGTGAAGCCTGGCGCTGGATCTGGGAAGTGATCTCAGACCTTGGGCTGCAGCCCTCTCTTGTTTTTTTTCTCCCTGGGCTCAGGGCTTGTGATTTTCCCTGGTCTCAGAGGTTGCAGTCTGGTCTCTGTGTGTCCTAGACTCAAGCTGGGTTTAAAACTTGAAATAAGAGCCTTTGGGGGGAGGGGGAGGCTTGGATCTCTTTCAGCTACAAAGAGCAATTAAGCAACAGGACATAAAATAGATAAATGGGAAGGGGAAGGGCAGAACCCTGGAATATGAGAAGATGAAAATGGAAGAAACTATTTCTGCAGTGTATTTGTCCTTAATTTTGGAGCTTTATTTTAACCAGGAAGGCTTTGAATTGAGGTACATCATTTGAGGAGAAATATCTCAAACAGAGCAGTTTAATCTACAGTGGTCTAGGAGAGAATGGACAAGATTACTTGAACAGCCTTGTTTAGATACTGGATTTGTTGTCTACCAGCAAATCCTCATTTGCATGGGTCCTTAATCTGCGGAGTTAAATGTGTCTCAGGATCTGTTACCAACTGTGATGCAGAGTTGAGAACTAGATTTTTAAAGCTGTTCCTTTTTATTTGAATGTTTCCCCTCCCCCTCCCTGCACCCCAAATTATCTTCCCGTTTTTTTCTGAAAAGCAAAGATGAGCCAACCGGTGATGCAAAAGGAAAAACCTGCCAGTGAGAAGATGCTATTTTTGACTTCAGATTCAGTGGATGAACTGTCCACCAGGCTGTAGAGAAAAGCCAAGGTCAGACATTTCAAACGAGTGTCGCAGGGAAACCACCGCCCCCCTCCTTCCTGAAAGGGGCCATGGACGTGAAATCTTTCAACCTCCTTGGAGCTGGAGGCTTGGGCAGAGATCCTTTGTGGAGCCCTGGGAAGGGCTTTAGCCCTTGGTTTGGGGGCTGCTCGCTCTGCCTGGAGCCCTGAAATGGCATTTCCTTATGTGTGCAGCAGCCCTCACTCATGAAATGGATGCAAGTGCTGAAAAAGCTCCCGCGTGAGCATGCTCACTGGAAGATTAATCCTTTAGAGGGAGTTGGAGAGTTAAGCTACTGTAATTTCTCTGCAGTTGGCTGCAGTAAACAACTGCTCTAAAGACACGAGGAAAAAAATTGACGGAGGTATATGGCATTAATGTACATATCTTTTTGTGTTTCTCCTTTCAGGTTGAGGGTTTGAGAAAGGTTTTTTCTCTAAGAGCCGGGGAAGAGGGAGCTGTGTAATGATTTTATGGGTGACCTTCATGTTGTGGTTTCTTTTTTTCCTCCAGGCCAAAGTAATCCTATTTCCGTGCAAGGCCATACTGAGGCTCGGGCTGACTTTCTAGAGCTGGGGTAGAGCACCAGGGTGGCTTCATGTTGAGTTAAATGATAAGAGGAGGTGAGGCCTTGCTGCTCGTTGAGCTGTGTTGGCAGAAGGGAGCTGGAAACACCTCGTCCTGTTCAGTTGTGAGCAGAACCCAGTGGGACTCGATCTATCATGCTTCTGTTGGGAAGAAAATGTGTGACAGGATTAGCTTTGCCTACAGAAGAGTAGTCTTTTGCTTTTGATTATTACTAGTATTTTGCTCCCCCTCCTCTCCATGCCTGAGGAGCTGCAGTTCCCGTGTCAGATGGGGGAAGGAAAACAATCCTTGAGCTACTTTGGCTTTACTTTGAAGGCTGATGACTCTCGGCGTGTTGAGGAGGGATTCCTTGGCAGCCAGGTAAGTGTTGCAGGCACAGGGATTGTGTCAAGGTGAAACTGAGCCCCTTCCTCCCCAGTCCTCGTTTTGTGGGGGCATCCTGGAGGAAGGGAAACCTCGGATGGTTCCTAATGAGCAAAGAGTGTTTTCTCTACTCGCCTCCAGAAGCGTGGGTGAAGGAGGATGTGATTTCCCATCCCTGATGCTTTGTATCAGCTTCCTCTGAACGCAGCACAAGCCATGGAGGGCCAAGCTGGGGCTCCCAGGATGTCAAGCAGAAATGCCTGTGTGGCTTGATTTTTGTCAGGCTGCTGGAGCTGGGGGAGGCAGTGCTCCCTGACCACGGCTCATGTCTTTACCTCTTACACACATGGCTGTAATCCTTGGGGATGGTGAGGAAAGGGAGGTGATCTGTCAGCAAAACTTGCCTGGTGTGGGGGCGGGGGTGGGGAAGGGCATTGTTCTGTTCTGTACCTGACTGGAATGAATGGGAGCTGGAAGGGCTGGAGGTCACCCCTGGGCAGTCCCCTAGGACTGAGTGTGGCTGCAAGGGGGGCACACCCTTCCTCCTTGAGGAGGGAATTATCACCAGTGCTACTGCAGATCCTGGTGTTGCCTGGCTCTGGGAGCACTCCTGGTGTTGCCCGGTGTGAAATTTATGTCCAACAGCTTTTATCAGAAAATGGCTTCATGTTTCCTTGGAGTGGTGTGAAGAAGGGAATAATAATTCAATAATTTAGCAAATGTCAGTGGCTCCCACTAGGTTCGTCCTGAGGTTGCTGTCAGCTTCCATATGATACCCAGGTGGATTCTAACGCTGCTAGATGAGTTCAGGAGGGCAATTCTATTACAGACTTGGCTGAGCTTGAGATGCTGTGGATTTGAAGAAATTTTTGCCACCCCAGTGTTGAGGTTTTTTTGCTTAGTCCCTCCTTTTCCCCTCCTTTCCAGAAGCTCTGGCTAGCACAGCCTGTCTGTTCTGTGGATGGTTTTAGGGAACATTGGTGGCTGTGTGCGTAGGGGGAATAATTAGCTACCAAATGCAAATAGATTGTTTCTTGCTGTTTCAAAATCATTGTAATTTCTATTGATGATGGGTTAATTATAACTTCATTTTGATGGGCGTGAGGGAAATGGTGGAGATATAGCAATATAAATCTATATAGGGAAGGATGTTGTCAGAATATTGTTTTGGAGATGATTGTGAGAACAAAGACTCGTGTCGTGGAGGACCATGGTTGTGTCAGGATTCGGTGGTGCTGCTTGTTTCTCAGTGGTGGATGAGTATTTTCTCTTTCACGTTTTTAACTGATGCCAACGACATATCTGTCACCATGACAAGGGGTTTTAGTTCAGAGAAAAATGATCAAATTCTATTTAAAAGCACGTTTGGTAAAAGAACTGGGAAATAGTTTTTGGAGAAGCAAAGTTGAAAGCAAGAAAGTTAAAGGAAGCTAAAAACCTGTGATCAGGATATAACAAAAATGCATCTTCAGGCTGAGGTGTGTAGGTGGGGGCTGCTTTACCAGTGCAGGGCCCTGAGGTCCTGTGACACCAGGACTGGTCCTTGGTCTGGAACAAGGTGCTGGGCCCTGGCTGTCCCCAGTGCAGGTCATTGTTGTCCTTCCCTTTCCTACACGGTGACTTAAGGGAGCCTGGATCCATCATCTCATTCTTTATTTCACCCTCACTGGGAAGAGTAATCAGGTTCATCCCTGAAATGGTTTGGACCAGCTTTAAACTTTTTCCTCCCATCTCCAGTCCCAGAATGGGGGAAATGCTCAGCAAAGGGACAAAGGTGACACTTTCCTTTACTCAAAGCCAGAGGATCAGGCCCTCTCCCTCTTCTTGTTTTAGAGAAAAATGGGGCAAATGAGCTATTTTCAGTGGTGGAGGAGAGTCCCCAGCACAGAGCACCATGCTTCAGCCTTACCAAGCCTTTGGTGGTCTAGGGACTTGATGCCTCTGGATCAGAGCATCTTTTGGGACAACCTCATCCCACAGCTGCTTCCCTTCTGTGCAGGGCTTCTCTCTTGCAGGGAGACATTCAGCTCCTTTCCAGCATGCCCTGCAACTGGTAAGTAGCTACAACAAAGTAGCTACAACTAAATCTAATTTCAGTTTGTGGCTTTGTTCAGAGGAGTTCTGCAGGTCCCTGTTGGGTGTTCCCATGGAGTGGGCACCTCTGTCTCCTTGCAAACCCCAAGCACTCTGGTGTGGCTGAGCTGAGGGAGATTCTTCATCCCATGAGCTGTGTCCAGTGCCTGCTGCAGGGTATGGGATGTGCAGGGCACACAGGCAGAGACTCCTGGATGCTTTCTTTGAGATGGGTGACTTGAAATTCGCAGGGGGATTCATTGCTTGAATTTGCACATTCCTGTCTTTAGATTTGTGTGAAAAATGCTGCCTGTGTGGCCAGTTTTGTCTCCTTCTCCACCAGCACAGCTGTGTTCAGTGGAGGAACTGAAACCTAAATTTGGGATTTGCTCACCTTTTTGGTATCTTATCAGCCCAGGACTGTATTCAAATGAGAACAAGATGGAACTGATTCCTACTGGTTTATGGATAAAAAGCCTCATGCAACCTTGGCAATCCCAGGGAACAGAAAGTAGCTGTGCTGGATATACACGGGCATGCAAGTCCCAGTCTTTAATAATCAAATGGTGACCACTTCAAAGCCTGGTGGCTTTGCTTCTCTCCCTTCTTACTTCTTCAGCCAACCTGGACTCAAGTGGCAATGCCTTTAAGAGCAGACATTATGACAGGAAGCTTGTAATTATTTGCTGTGGTGAATCCTCTGTGGTCACGCTGTGTGGAAGGGTTTGCTGTCACGCACGGCATTTCTCCACCTTCAGAGGAGTTTTATCTCCTGCTCTCTTGCCTTCCTGGCCATTTTGAAATCCAACTTATGAATGAATTTTGGCTTCTTTAACACCCTGGGCTTAGTCCTTGCTGCTGCATCCTCGTTTTGTGTCCATTGGCAGTGCTGTCCCCTGGCCAAATGCTCCTGAGTGAAGCAGGGAAGGGGCTTGGGGCATCCTGTGCTCCTTGGAGCTGATGGAGCCCTGCATGGAGAGACCTGAGGAAGCCTGAAAGCACCAGCTGGCAAAGGGGACTCCTTACCCCCCTTTTCCCTGAGGATTAGTGAGTGAATTACAGACACAGGAGAAGGAGCTGCTATTTTTAACCCAGATATAGAATTATAGAATAACTCCATTCCCATGGTGGATGGGGTTTAATGCATCGACCAGCACAGAGGACATCCAGGGTTCTGAGGGTGAGAGAAGCAGTGCAAGGGGTAGCTCATGGTGGGAAAAATATGGTTGTGGGAAGGGGAAGATGGAAGAAAAATCCTACTTTAAGGACCTGCAGGGGAGAGATGGAGTTAAATAGCTGGGAGAGAGCAGAAACACAGGAGACAGGACTGTAGGGAGGGGTCTGGGATTGGATGGATGGATGGATGGATGGATGGATGGATGGATGGATGGATGGATGGATGGATGGATGGATAGATGGATGGATGGATGAGGTTTGAAGATGGTGGTGAAGTGATTTGGTGGCTCCTATAAACCCAAAAAAGCAGAAAAAGGGAGAGGGAATGAACTGCAGGTGATTCTTCAGGTGCTGTCTAGTCTGTGACCTACTTGCTGACACAGTGCTCTGCAGCTGGAGGAGAAACAGAGGAAATGTCTGTTCCCTGTGGGAAGCACAGGGTGCTGGGATGTGCAGGAGCTCTTCCAGTGATGCTTCCTTCAGCTGCTGGGATGTGGCTGTGCCAGGGTACCTGGAGTTTGTGACTGGAGGAAGGACCAGGAGGGTTTGAGCCATTTCCTGCTGGAGGGAGACAGTGCTGGATCCTGGAACCAGGCTCAGATTTGTGAGCTGCCATAAACACATGGGCTCCTGGATGCAGGAGATCCTTCCCTTAGGGATGTGGAGCACTGGAGAACTGTCCTGTGTGGGGACATGGCTCACCCAGACCCTCCGGACAGTGGGGATTATTCATCCCCCACCTCCTCATAATCCATTGAAAGTCAGCCTTCTCCTGCTTCTGCTCCTGCAGGAGCCCCCACTAACCTGATCATTCTTAATCTTGTGTTATTTTCCAGATGATCAATTTGATTTCTCAGTACTTCTACAGTCCTTAGTGTTCCTGGGAATCTGTGCCTCCATCAATTATCTCTGTTTCTTTTTGAGGCTGTAGCAACCTTGAACCACAGTTTCCATCCTATTTTTATAACACATTCTGCTTATTAGAGGAGTCCTCCAGAAATAACTCTACAGTTCTCACCAAGATACCCCAAATTTTTCTCAGTAAATAATTTCATTTCTTGTTAATATGAACTTGAAGGCTCTCCTCTTCCATTTGTTCCCTTCTCCCTCTGGGGTTTGGGAGCGAAACACCTTTAACTTAATTCATATATGTAGGTGTATATGTATGTCACAGGGTGTCAGATCCCCCTTGAACCATATTAATTGTGATGCTGAACATCTGCTGCCAAAGCCTGGTGTCCAATAGTGGGTGCTTCAGATACACCTCTGGTCCAAATGAGATTGGGAAGTGGTCTCTGTGTCTTTTTGGGGGGCTGTTCTGATTTGCTATATTAAATAAATACATAAAGTGGCTCTAAGAGTGAAATGCCAGCCTGCTTCCTGCTGAAGGCATAAAGGCAGTGATTTGTGAGTCAGCAGTCCAAGGTTAACTCCAAAACTTCTGCACTTCCCTTGCAACAGCCATCCCAGGAAATCATTTCTCTGGAAAGGAAAATGAAAGAAACCTGTCCTCTGTTTTTCAGAAGTTGTGAATTGTGCTCTTGTTTAAGCTGATTATTTTATTTATTCCAATAATCCTCTCTTCTAGAATAAAGGAAAATTAATTGTCTTCCTATTTCCATAATGGTTTGCCCTTCAGACAGTTGCCAGGCAAAGTGCTTAAAACTGAAATGAAAAGATGGTGAATGCTTAAAATCATTGAGCTACTGTAGGAACATGTTTGTATTTAATAGGGTGGTATCACACAGTCCCAGAGTGTTATTTGCTCTGGGTTCTGTAGGATTAGGATGGTTTTTTTTTTTTGCTTCTGCATATGAAAACGGGGTCAAGCCTGCTGTGGTAGATAGTGCACGTCTTAGGTAGGATTTTGCTAGAGAGATGGACTGTGCCTGCAGCTGAGACCCTAAAATTACCCAGCATTAATGGGGAGAGCTATCATGGGGCTTGGTTGTGTTTGTCTGCAGGGACAGTGCCTGGAGATGGGCAAGGACTTCCTTCCTTCCAGGTGTGATGGGCCAAGATTTTCCCTGCTGGAACTTTTTACTGACACATACCTGGATCTTGGTTATTTTTAACTCTGTCTGGTTTAAAAAAACATGTTACGTGATTAATATGGGAAAATGCTGGAATGTTTCCTTAAAAGGCTCCAAAGTGATGCAATATTCAGTGATGAATCTCAGAGCTAAATGAGTGCCTTGGTGGGTGCATTGGGTGGGGAAGGGAGTTCTGTGTTTTATCTGTGTTTTATCACCCAACACATTTATTTTGTATCCCAGAGCTGCTCTGGGGAAGGTGGTGTGGGAGCACTGACAGAGCTCCAGCTCCAGGTCAGCATCAGGACAGTGCTGGATCTCCTTTCTGCTTTGTTTTCCTGTTTTATCCCAGCAAGCTTTGGAGCTGGGGATGGTTGTTCTTCCAGTGGAGTTTATCCTGAGGGTGGCTGAAGGGAAAACCCCAGTGTGGTAACCCGAGAGCCATCTGTAGTGGCCAGGGTTTGTTGCCCAGTCACTCATGTCCCCACAGGCAGGTCCAGGTGGGGCTCCCAGGCACAGGGACAGCGGAGGTGGAGCTCATCTCCTGTGTATCCAGGGAGAAGCTGCTGGCACCACCCACACTTGGATGTGGCCCTGGCTTGTTCCTTGTCTCACAGGCACGAGGCAGTTCTGGTGTTGTGTCCACACAAAACCCATGTGGGAATAAATTCCTTGTGTCTCTCCCATGTTTCCCTCCCCCCTTATGTGACATTGCTCCAAAGGAGCAGAGTGTAATCCATCACAGAAGAGAGAAGGGCAGGAGTTAATTCATTTTCATGATCTCTCTGTAGCACTTAGTCCAGCTAATAGTGAACTGTCGTGCCTGGCCGCTGCCTAATCCCATAAGGGACCCACTGGGGGAAGGCTGGGCAGGAAAGATGCATGGCCCCTGGGTATTTACATGAGCTGAGGAGCACATGAGATCATCTGCTGCATTTCCAGCCAGTTTTGAGCTGGCATCCCAAGCAGGAGAACAACAGGGGCATCTCAACACCACCCAGCACCAGGAGACCACTGTGGCTCATCCCTTGAGTGTCCCTGAGCACAGGGCAGGGAGAGAGCCTCTCCTGCTTAGGGGGAGCTTAGGGAATATAAAACCAGGTGTGTGAACAACGTCCCCAGGTCTCACCTGCTCTGCCCTGCATGCAGCAATCTTTTGTTTTCCTTTAAACATCATAAACCCGGCAAGGGAATTCATTAACATGAGTCCCCACAGACTTTGATTTTGCTAAACATTGATTCCATATCACTCTCCCTGCTCTTAAGAGGTGAGATCTCTCTCATCTCCCTGTTCAGACATCTTGGGAAGGTGTAGGTGTGGGCTGCAGCAGAAACCTGTCCAGATTTGTTCATTCTCTAGTTGATAGGGATTGCTTTTTCTTGCTGTTGGTGTCTGGCTCGTGCATAGCATGGAAGACATTATCCCAGATGGAGAACACCCATGTGGCCAGCTCCTGTCTGTCGAAAGCTGCTGCTGTTGACTTCAGTATTTTAGGCTCAGTCTCTTCAGTCCCAGATGGAGCTGTATTTCCAGCTAGTACACACCCATACAGTTCATTGAGGGAGGTGAAAATGCTCCAACATGCAGCAGTTAGGGCCCTGATCCGTGGGCAGTGTCAGCTCCCTGTGCACGACGTGGGGAGAGGAGCCTGGATGGATCAGTCACGCACTCGTGTGAAATAGCTCCATGCTTGCTGCTGTGGCTGCCAGAAGGATTTTTGAAATGGCAAAGGTTGTGAAACCGTGGCAGGAAACACCAGAGGCCAGAGCTGAGCCAGAGGAGGAGCTGCCCCTTCCTACTGCACGGCCAGGACTGGAAAAGTGAGCATTCGTGGCTTTATTTTTGCAAGACCCTTCCTTGTGCTGCAGGCATGCCATATGCCAGGCAGTGCCTGGAGCCTCTTTCAGATGGCAGGAGTTTCTCAGATGTAGCCTTTGCTCCTGCTCTTGGATGGCTCTGTGCAGCAGGAGCTGTGTTTGGGACCTGGGGTCTGTTACAACTCCTGGGAGACAAAACAGCTTTTGAAAATTAATAACTTCCTTCTAGTCCCCACCATGGTATTGATAATCTTGTCCTTTTGCCTCCAGCTCCTCCCTGAGAGGGTTTTTGCCTTTTCTGGATCTCATCCTGATCCCTTCTTGGAAAAATAAATCCTGGACTGGTGCTGAAATGAGTTGTGTGATGTGCTGCATTGTCTGTGGCTGTGCAGGAAGGGGAGGAGCTGGTTAATGTTAAACATTTTGCCTTGGCCAAGGGCACTCAGGCTGCCTTTCTCTGTGTCCTGTCTAGCTGAAGGAAGAGAACTTGATCATATTTAAGCATTGTAAAGCACTGGAAGGGGCAGCCCAGGGCAGTGGTGGAGTCACCATCCCTGTGAGTGTTCAAAAACCATGTGGATGTGGCACTTGGGGACACGAGTTAATGGTGAACATGGGGGTGGTTGGACTTGATGATCTTAGAGGTGTTTTCCAGCCTTAAAGATTCTGTGATTTTCTCTTGGTCCTGTGGTTAGGATTGATTATTGCACAGCATTTCCATTACCATGTCCCTTCTCAGCACATCAGGGCAGTGTCACATCTGCACACAAGGTGGATTGAAGGGGCTCAGAGATCCCCATCCTTATCCAGGAGCCTGTAAGTGAATGTTGAGCACTGGCAGGATCACTGTGGGTTCTGGTTTCTATCCTCTGCAGCTCGTGCACAAGAAAATCACAGAATCCCAGACTAGTTTGGGTTGGAAGGGACCTTGAAGGACATCCAGTATCCCCCCTGTCATGGCAGGGACACCTCCCACTGTCCCAGGCTGCTCCAAGCCCCAATGTCCAGCCTGGCCTGGGACACTGCCAGGGATCCAGGGGCAGCCCCAGCTGCTCTGGGCACCCTGTGCCAGGGCCTGCCCACCCTCCCAGGGAACAATTCCTGCCCAATATCCCATCTAAACCTCCTCTGTTTCAGTTTGAGGCAATTCCCCCTTGTAGTGTCACTAAACAATAAAAATGCTGAAGAACAGGTGTTGGTAGGTGCCCCCTGCTCGTGCAGCTCCCTCAGGAAACCTCTCCTAGTCCTGCCCTTGGGTGGGAACAACTTCTCCCCACTGTCCATGGAATAGCCTGGACTCACTGTTTTGGTTTTTTTTGGGCACCTTTGCTGGTATCCCAAGGTGGCAGCTCCATCCTGTGGGGAACTTCAGGAGGAGAGGAATTCACAATGTACAGGCTGCATCTGTATTAAGAAATACAGATTTTCCTCCAAGTTTTGTAAGATTGTACCTGTTGTTTGCTTTGTTGAATGCTGTATTGTGCCTCTTCATGGTTGTGGTTTGCTTTATCTCCTTGCACCTGTAATGTCACAGCACTGAGCATGAGCTTTAAATATAAAATTTGAGCCATCTGGGAGGTCTGGGACTGGGGGTGGGGAGGAAGGGGA
Organism: Certhia americana; assembly: GCA_018697195.1. NCBI lineage: Eukaryota > Metazoa > Chordata > Aves > Passeriformes > Certhiidae > Certhia > Certhia americana. The sequence goes on from CM031872.1 coordinate 7,896,111, forward strand.
GGAGTTATTTCCAAAAATCTGGTTAAAAACCAAACTGCTGGATTTTGAGTGACAGTTCAGTTGTAGCTGCTTCTCTCTCTTTACTTTTGCTTGAGATTTGGAAACTCACACAGGGCCTGGATGCTGCAGTACCAGATGGACACCTAAATTTGTTCTTTCTCTTTCTTTAGAGAAAGAACTGAAGTAATATATATTATATATACATTTTATACCTCAAATTGGCTGAACAAACTCCTCTTACCAAGTCACTGCTGCATTTTGAAGCAGGTGGAAGAGTTGCCATGGCTGCAGTGATGGTTATTGGGCCTTTTTGAGTTTTCCAGGGCTCAAAAAGGAAAAAAAAAATTAAAAAAGAGAGGAAAAAAAAAAAAAGAAGATGATTTAGATTTAGGGAAACCCCACCAACAAAACCCCCCAAAACAAACAAATCTTTATCACATTTCCAATCTTCCATCTCCCCCCAGTTCCAAATGTGCTTTTTAAAGAGTTACAAATGCTTGTTGGCATAGAAACTGCAGAATGGAAGTGAAGCATGCAAATGTAAAAGGAGCCATTCTGCTGAGCAACATGGCCTGAGCCTCTGCAAAGCTGACTGAAATCTTTTACGAGGCAAAGAAAATTGCCCAGATGTTGCTTGAATTATAATGGTACTAAATATTTCAGTTTTTCAATTTACATAAATCCAAAGAGGCTTGAAATGTAGGGAATGCAGCTCCATTACCAGTGGGCTTTCTTTTCTTGTGAAAGAATTTGTAGTCCAAAAATATTGCTAAAATGTGTTTGGCTCCGAGTAGTGCCAAATCCTCATTAAAACATGTGGATATTTCTGTGGTTTAATCTGTTAGAAATGCATTCAGGATCCAGTTATGTTAAATTAAGCAACAATATTGGCCTGGATGTTGTTTGAAATATTAAATGTGGCAGTCGGAACACCAAGCAAAATGTTTGCACATTTTAATCGCTCGATGAGCAATTTTTTTTAAAATGTTTTATTCCAAGGAATGATCAAGAGTGCTTAAAAACTGTCCCTGCTCTCCTTAAGCTGCTTGCTTGCCCCTGCCAGGTCTGTGAGCATGCTGGCTCCTCCATCCCACCATGGAATGGATTTGTGTTGTGCCAGGAGGAAGCTGCTCCCTTTGAGCATCCTCCTCACTCCCTTCCACGCTGTGGAGCTTATGGATACACCTGTGTAGGCCTTCCAAACCCAGCGTGGCCAGAGGGATTGGTCACCCCACACTTGCCCAAAGACGTTTTTCAAGCTGATGCTTTGCTCTGTTGAGGTTTCCTAAAGATTTCCTGGGACACAACACCTCTGAACTTGCCTGGCTGCTGGCTAGCTTATCCCTGTGCTGGGGGGCTCTGGCAGGATGGAGCCTCTGTGCTCTAAAAGTGCTGTGGCAGGAGGAGGGCTCCTTCCCAGCAGGGAAGGCCATGGATTGCAAGGACACTTTGGCTTGCTGAGAATTTATTTCCTATTTATTTCCTCCCCCAGGCTGTTAATTGTCCCATGGTAAGGCAGGTCCTTCATCCTGCTTTAATGCAGCCATGCCAAGGAGGGAATTTGCAGTTGGGAATGTGGGAGTGGGTGGCACAGAGAGCCATGAAACCCTGCCTGTACCCTGGGACATGTTCATAATACATGGGATCTAGAAAATATCCCTGTGGGAGGGTTCCTAATGGGCCAGGAGGGGCTGTTTGATTTTAAATCTGACACACTGCCAAAGCAATTCTACACTGGCACCTTTGTCACTCTCATTTCAAGTTAAAAATGAGGGGAGTGGGGGACATGGGCAGGGTTTCTAAAGTCTGGTTTTAGGGCTTTTGGAATTGTGTGGCAGCTTGTGCTGCTTCAAAACGAGCCCAGAGCAGGATGGTTCTGCCTGTACCTGTGTGTGATTTGATAGCATTCACACCTCTTTGTTGTCAGACATCAAAAGGGTGGAGGTTGGCAGGCTCAAAATTCAACCAGGTTTGACTTTCCCTTTTTAGTATAAAGTCCATACTTTTCTGTGGGATAGTTTTGCAGCTTTGTTTAAAAAAACAACAACAAACCCTCCAAACCCTGAAGTTCAGTGTAATTTTCTCAAAGTTATATATATAGCTATATAAAAGTCAGGCTATATGTATAACTGTCTGATGATAAATGGGGATGGTTAATGATTCATGATGGAAGAAAGCAAGTGAAAGTAGAAGGCACAGTGGAATGGGGTCATTGCTGAAAATGTCTTCTGCAAAAGCAAATGGGAGCGCTGGGGAGGGCAGGCAGAGCTCCAGAGTGGGAAGGGAATCAGCAGCAATACCAGTTTTGGCTGAGTTTTGTGGCTCTGGAATACTCCATGGGGAGGGTGCCACCAAAATTGAGGGGCTGGAGCCCCAGGAGAGGCTGAGGGAGCTGGAAAGGGGCTCAGCCTGGAGCAAAGGAGGCTCAGGGGGGCCCTTGTGGCTCTGCACAACTCCCTGCCAGGAGGGGACAGCCGGGGGGGTCGGGCTGTGCTCCCAGGGAACAGGGACAGGAGGAGAGGGAATGGCCTCAAGCTGGGCCAGGAGAGGCTCAGGGTGGACACCAGCAGGAATTTCCTCATGGAAATGCTTCTTCAGTGTTGCCAAGCATTGGAACAGGCTGCCCTGGAAGTGTTCAAAGCCAAGGGTTAGTGGTGGCCTTGACAAGGCTGAGGGAATGTTGGGACTTGATGATTGTGGAGGACTTTTCTGACCTTGGTGATCCTGTGAACTTTGGGAGGTTTGACTGAGCAGTGAAGCCTGGGTTTTTTAAAGGGGGCAGCTGGGGCACTCAGCTGGGCTGTGGTGAGAAGGGGAGGTGCCAGTGCCACCCCCTGTTTTACCCACCAGCTTTATTTTCATTACTTGTTGCAAAGGGATCTTTGTCTTTAAGCTGGGTTCCTGGTTTTGCTGCACTAATACTTGCTTAACAGTTCATTCTCCATGTGGGATAGGGGCAACTGTTTCAAAACTGAATTTCCTGACAGGATGCAATATGTGCTTAACAGAGAAGCATCATTAGCTGGGCAGGGCAAGTTAGGCCACGATTATAGAAAAATCTTAAGTCTAAAATTAAAGCACTTAGGCCTTGTTGCTGCCTGTACCTTGAGGTAAACAGCAGCAGGGTCCTCGTTTTAAGCCTGCCCCAACAGGAGTGTATGAAAGAATTAGAGAGAAAGAAGTGGGATGGAGAGAATAAATTAGAAACAGAAGTGCAAGAAAATACGGGAGTTAAAAATACGGGAAGAGAGTTTTGCAACACAAGAGTAAACTTTGAACTCTGAGGGACTGGGCATCTGTGCATGTGAACAACTGCAAACAGGAAAAACTTACCCCAAGAAATGTTCAGGGGAGGAACTTGGGGATGGAGGTAGGAAGGTGGGAAATGGATGGGGATGGCAAAGGGCTGGGAGGCAAACGCTGCTGGTTGTGTCTACAGTGGCTGCAGAAGATTTCCTTTAATTGTCCTTCAGGCCAAGGACTAAAAGTGATCCAAGGAGGTTCCCTAAGTCTGAATGTGGATGCGGTGATGAGTGGGAAGGACTGAAAGGGCCAGTCCTTTCTCCACAGGGAGCATCTCAGGGCTCTACCAGGCTGAGAAACCTGGCTTTGAAGGTCTCCCACAACCCCTGGGAGTGGGTGAAGGGAGAGGAAACTGAGCACAACTGCCTGGATGAAGAACCTCTGTAAGTTGGTGTCCCACACTTGTATAGTTTTATCACAGTCTTCCACTATCCCCAGTGCCAAAAGGGTCGTGTTTGCATCAAGACAGATGGCTTTTCCAGCACTGCAGCTCAGTGCAGACAAAACAAAGCATATTTTAACCTTTAGAGCCCATTTAAGCTAATTTCCAATTTGATCCTTCCTAGCAAATCAAGCTAGTATCATTTTAACCTTCATGTAACCCATCTTCAGGTTGTCCTTTCAGTACAGATGTGGCTTCTGCAGTGAAGATAGAGCCTCCATTTAATTCTCAATTATGTGGCAAGAAAGAATGAGTGGTGCATGGGTAGATTTTGTGTCGTGGTAAGTCTGGAAGGCCCAAGCTCAGTGGAGTTTGGTTCTTCCAGCAAAATTTGGCTTTCACCTCTAGAAAAATACCTGACAAAATATTAGATGAATTTTTCGATGAGGTATGGGCTGAGTTGATCCTTAATTGTGGAAGGATCTTGTTGCAATGCAGCTGTGCAAATCAGCACAGCTGGATCCATGGGGAAGTAGCTCTTTAAAACAAAACGATGGCAACAACCTTCCTTCTTCCCAAGCAGTCTGACTGAAGGTGAAGTCAACTGCTGAGTGCAAGGCAGAATTACTGGGATTGAAATGAGGTGTAAGAACCTGGGAAAAACAAAAGGGTACAAATCCCTTGACTCACTGGACTTGGTTCCTTCCCTCCCTGCAGAGCTAGTCCTGCTGTATAAACACCTGGCAGTTATTTAGGCTGGTGTGTACAGATGATGCTGTTTCAGGAAGATTTGTGTGTACTTGTGGGTTTTTTGCTTGTGCATTGCAGTGGATGCAGCCTCGTTTTGCATTTTTAAAGTCAGACTTTGATTTATGGTGTCCATTCATTCCCCTTGGGAATGGGGCATGTTTAGACTCATAGAGGGATGTGCAGGGCTTTTCAGGACCTTCTGCAATGCTTGTTTCAGTGTGGAGAGGAAGAGGAGTGTTAGATGCAGTTTGAAATGACAGGCACTTTGGGTTGCTTTACAGTTGATCCTTAACTCTGTTCCTTTTAAAAAGGACTTAGGAAAAAAAAAAGTATTGGTGCTCCAGGCAGGTCACAGCACATTGACCTGTAAATATCCAGCCTTGCAGGTTTTCCACACTTCAGGAAAGGGGAATATCAGAGATACTGCAGTGGTGGTGGCAGAACCTGAGGGATATTCCCTTTGCACCCACCTGGCTGATGTTGTTACCATGATCTGAGTGGGGCTTTCCCTCCTTCTTCCTTAAAGGAGGGAGAAATGGCATGGAGCAATTCTGCTGCTCGGATGGGAATATCGTGCTCAAGGCTTAGAGGTATTTGTGTTTCTCTCAGGTGCCTGCTGATCCAGGAAGGAGGGGACAGGACAGCTGTCCCAAGGCTGCCTGGGGTGGTCCCTCTCTGTCCCCTTGGGGCTGCCAATGCCCTGTGGGTGGAAGAAGGGGACAGGGGCACATCCAGGGTAAAGATCCTGAAGGATTTGACTTCCTGCTGGGTTTTTGCTTTGAAACACTGTATCACTGAGCCTAAATGAGGGCACTTTTATTTGGAAGCTTTCCCATGAGTGGAATTGTTCTGGAGTGTCCTGAACAAGTCCTGTCCATGCCTGTGGTTCCCAGTGCTCTCCCAGTCCAGAGCCACAGCTGTTTGGGGTCTGTCCTGAGCAATAAAAGCTGGGTGATGTTTGCCAGGTGATGCAGCAGCTCTGGGCTGCACTCTCAGAGCTTGGAGAAGGATAATCCTGCAGGCTGTGTATCCTCAGCTGCTCCTGGGCAGGGAATCCTGGAGATTTTCTTGGGAAGGCCATGCTCTGCCCCCCTGGCTGCTTTTTCTTGGCTTTTGCATGAAAACACTGCTGCAGCTCCAACTCAGTGCAGCAGAGTCATTGTCGGAGCTGCCTCAGTGCACTGCTCTGGGCCTGGCTTTGAGGTCAGGATTCAGTTGCTGAAAAGTTCCATGTGAAACTCCAGAGCTTTCAGCTACCAAGTTAATGTCTTACAAAACTGCTGGAGGAAGGGAAGCTGACTCCAGCAGTCCTTGAGTTTGTTTAACTGGAGCTCAGGAGTGATCAAGGCTGACATTTGGCTTCCTGTTTCAGAAGAGAAATACTCAGGATTTTTTTTTTCCTTATTACTTATTTTATTTTATTTTATTTTATTTTATTTTATTTTATTTTATTTT
>CM031872.1:7902010-7917010 GCA_018697195.1 Certhia americana
TTATTTTATTTTATTTTATTTTATTTTATTTTATTTTATTTTATTTTTTATGTATTATCACTGAACCAGAACCAATGACTTCTGCTTGTTTTGCCTCTGGGGTGAAGTTATATGAGAGTGGAGGAGAAGGTTCCAAAGATCCTTTGGATGCACATTTGAATTCAGCAGATCAGCACTGGGAGGGAGACTCCGGGCCCTGTACAGCCCTTTCCTGTTTCTTGTATAATGAAAATAGTGCAAATGTTGGTTTTTTTTCTCAGTGTGCAGAACTTCTCCCTGGTAGAATCCTACCTTCCCTTGCTTTGCTTCTCAAATAGATTCTGGTTCCTGTGGGCAAGAGTGGGCAGGGGAGGAAAGGGGCTGCTGGGCAGACGTTCTGCAAAGTTCATCTTTCCCAATCTCTGGTTTACAGCTCTGAGAGCTGCTTGTTACTGCAGCATTTTGTGGTTTGTTTGGTTTTTTTCTTCCTAGTGTTTCACTGTATTTTGAGTCCTTCGGTTTAAAATGTTAACAAAATGAAGCTCTGTGCCTCCTTGTGAAGCAAATGAATGGGTTTTATATAGGGAGGTGGGAAGGGGGGAGAATTGGAGGGAAGTTATTTTTGAAATAGTGGTTTAATTTTTGTTGTGAAACCACTGCCTAATTTTCAAGTGTACTGACCACTTGTCTCTTGCTGTAATGTCTGTACATGGGGAGGAGATGTTCTTCTAGAAGAATGGTGTGGAGCTGGGCCAGGGCAGGCTCAGGCTGCAGCTCAGGGCAAGGTTCTTCCCCCAGAGGGTGCTGGGCACTGCCCAGGGAATGGGCACGGCCCCGAGGCTGCCAGAGCTCCAGGAGCCTTTGGACATCCCAGGGATGCACAGGCTGGGAGTGTTGGGGGGGCTGTGCAGGGACAGGGGCTGGGCTGGGTGATCCTTGGTATCCCTTCTAGCTCAAGATATTCTGTGATTCTAAAATTAGATTTGAAAAACTTTATCTGAACTGGCCGCCCAAAATCAGGGTGCGACTCTTGATTTAAAATTTAGTTTTTTGTTCTACCGAGCTTTCCTGTGGGAAAGCATCACAATGAGCTCCTCAGTCTTAGCCTTGAGCTCCACAGACTGTCCTTGCCTCTGTCCTCCAGAATACAGCAAGACTGTAGTGTTGTGACTCTGGGAGCCCAAGCAAATGGGTGGCTTAATACTTTGAATATTAAATCCCATAAATGTCACCCCAAATTCAAACCTGAGTTCAGAGGTCTCCAGACGCACCTGGGGCTCTCAGCATCCATCAGCTCATTGTCCCTCCCACACCTGCAATAGTTAAATTTGATAGGAAGTGGTGTCATCCCCCTCCATTTCCATGCTTCCCTTTGTTTGATCCCATCCTTTCACCTAAGCCTTTACACGGTGTTTCATGCATCTGCATTAAAACCCCATAAGAGTGCTCATACCCTTGCCCCAGGGGCTTTGACTTGCAGCCCAGTTATCTGACAAAACATTTCTAAGTAACTTCTCAGAATTTATTGCTCCTGTTGGTTGATTCTGACGTGTCTGACTCCTTTTATGAGTCTGGCCTGTGTCCTGGTGTGAATCCACAGAGTCACCCACATGGCATCCACCCACTTTCAAACTTGGCTATGGGCATAAAGAGCTCCTTAGTGATTGCAAGGTCACTGTTCTGCATAAATATTTCCCCTCCCCTCCAAAAATATGTTGGTTAAGGGAATTTCAGACAGAGGGAGAAAATAGTGATGTGTTTGTTACGTACATTATGTGGTTTGGGGTTTTCTGCTTGTTTTTAAATAATGGAGGATTTTATTCAAGGGAGCCTGAGGTGCTCAGACTTCACTGGAATTTAAATTTGACTCATCTCATATGGGCTGTCCAAACACATTCCTTGCTGGCCCAGCTTGGCCAGTTGAGGTGACTCAGTCAGCAGCTGAGCATGACTTCACATCGAGTTCTCCTGTACCTTGTTCCTCTGCTCCATGCATTTGTGAAGGACCACTCCAGAAATTTTTGGCAGTTAATTCTCCAAACCTTGATTTTCCCATCTGCAAAAACAGATGCATTAATATTGCCTACTATTCCCATCTTTTAGTATAAATTGCTTTATAAAGGCCTAATTATTGTTACAATATTTCTAAGCAAATCACCATGTATCCATCAGGGGTTTTTTTACCTGGTGATGTTTAGATGTTTTTTCAGTATTTGCTCCACTTTTGATCAGGAAGAACTAAATGGCTTTTCTTGATCTTTCCCCAGAATTCATTCAACAGTTTCCAAAACTTTTTCAGACTGTGGCATTGATTGGAATAAAATTTAGTAATTGCAGTAATTGGGAAAGAGTGCACATTGTTGGTAATCTGGAGGGATTTGTTTCCGCAACTCCTTGACAGCAGCAAGATTGGAACCTTAAGCTGGTGGTGCTGAGTGCACTTCAAGTCAGTGTACTGAAAAAAGATTCAATTTTAACAGCTCGAGGGTGAGACCCTGTGGGAGTTCTGCTGAACCTTTGAAGCGTTTGGGGTTTTTATCGTGCTTTTTGTTTACAGATTGCCCTCCAGGTGATTGGTCCTACTGTGGCCAATGTTGAAGAGGAGAGCAAGGCTGCTCTGTCAGGAAAGTGGCATTGCCAGGCTTGGAACCCCTTTGGAATACCTGGAATGCTGGAGTCCAAGGCCTGAAGTGTGAAGCATCCACAGTTCATATTAGATTTTGTGCTGGCCATTGGGTCCAGTAACAACTCTGGGATTCTCCAGGGACAGGGAATGGCAAGGCTTTGTCCCTTATGTGGAGGAAGGAGGGTTTTCTTGCTCCTGTCACCTCCTGTTTGTGCAACTCCCATGGCTTTTTCTACTCAGTGATCCTAACAGGAGCAGGGGAAGTTTGGAGCTCTGTTTCCTTGGATGTGAAGGTCATCTTCTCAGGTAGAGACTGCAACCCAGCCTCAGCCCAGGTGTGCTGGGAATGACCTCTGTGCTGATGGCCTCAGGGAGGGTGTGTTTGAGGAGCCATAATTTTATTTGCTGTTCCCGTGTGTCCGTTTTCCACTGTATCTGACGGATTTGGGAGAGGTGCTGAGCTCCTGACAGAGGCTCCGGAGGGTGGGGGCACTGACTCCCTTTGTAAATGAGCCTATGGATAACTCAGCTGTGACACTTTTGCCCTCCCTCCTGTTTCATGCTCTCACAGAGAGGTTGTGTGTAGTAGCTTTAGGATTTACTGCCTTCCTTGTGAGAATCTGGTGGGAGTGGGTCTGGGAGAAGAATTATGGCTGCACAGAAAGTCTGGCTTCCCACTTCGCTACAGCATGTCTTGGGGAAAAGTTGGGCTTAAAACTGCCAAAACGTATCTACAAGATGTTATCACTTTTGTTTTTTATGAAGCTTGTGTTGACTCTTCAGCCTGTGTTGGAGGCAGGTGTGTTTGAGCTGTGTGTCCTTTGGAGTGATGTGGCAGGAGCAGGACAGGATTTCCCTCTTCGACTGCTCCTCCACTGGACCCACCATCCCTACCCCGGGGTAAGGAAATCACTCTGGGTTTGCTGTTTTTTTCTACCTGCCCCCAGGGAAACAATATAAATACTATGCCTCGAGTGTGCATCCATTGAGGGAAAACGGGATTTTTAAATAGTAATGAACTTTGGTTTCCCCTTAGTGCAACAAACCAACGGTTCATTAGTGAAATACATTAATAATTCTCTTATGAACCCTGTTGGTAGGTGAATCTGCTTTAATTCCTTTGTATCAGCAAGAGCTGCAGGTATGGATGTCTTCGTTACATAAATAAAAAAAAGGGAAGAAAGCAATGCTTGCAAATTGGTCTTTGTTTCCAAGGAAACAAATTTGACATGCTTGAGCTGTGCGAGATGCAAACACCGCTCGATTCAGCAGACATGCCTCGGGATTTTATGGTCTGAATATTATTTTTAAACTACCTCCAATTTCCAGGCAAGGCAGAGGATGGGAATAGAATTTGTTGGCAGGGTTTATCAATCTGTGTTTAATGAAGGCACTGGGCGGTATCTGGGATTGCCCAGTGTGGCGTGGAGGGAGCTGATCCTGCGCTGGGAGCTGAGGGCCCTGATGAAGGGAAGGGACAGCCTGGGGCCAAATGGCCTTTGGTAACATCCTTCAGCAGGAGGAGAGGTCTCAGCACACTGAAGTAGTGTGGTTTATCCTGGGTCACTTTACCAAATGTTTTGTGCTCTAAAAATATTTTAGTAAAAAGCAGTTCGTCAGCGCTTGGCATGCCGGGCTGCCTGGCACTCCCGAGGCGGACACAGGCCCAAAGTATTTGCTAAAAAGCTGTGGCATGGTATTGAGGCCTGGGCTGAATTTATCAGGGAAGGGATGAGGGAACAACATCATGAGTTGTTTGCATAGTGCATCTGGCACAGATGTGCTGGGGCCTGATGAAAATCTTGGCTTGAACTTGGCTCGTGGTGTTGTACAGAACGGCTGTAGCGTTGTTCTGATTCCCTTGGAAGTTTTGTTAGGGGGAAAAAAGCTGGTTTGGTGTTCAGCTGCCACCCTGGTGTTTCCTGAAACGCTGTGTTGACAAAGTCACTTGCTTTATTTTTGAATTTTACTCCAACTCCAGTTCTGGAGCAGACAGTGCTCATGTTCCACGGGAAGCGAACATCGCTCGGCAGAGCACACACAATTCATGGATTTCAACATCCAGAGTTGGTTTTGGCCTGGGCCCAACGTGAGGAACAGGATATATATGTTCCAACTTTGTTGGGATTGAATAACTAATTTTTGCCCTGGCAAAGCTTTACTTTTGCACCAGCTGTCTTTGCTTTCTGGGGTACTTCAGTGAGCTGGAAGGGATCTGTAGGGGCCATGCAAAGTATATGTGGGGAAATACAAATTTTTATAGAATACTCAATCTTCATGTGCACATCACTCAGAGTGTGCAGGGCCTTATTCCCCAAGTGTTCTCCAACATTGTGTGTCTTTCATATTTTGTTGTTTGAAAACTGGGAAAGGATTTAAAAAAAAAAAATCCTCTGTTAATTCTCCCTTGAAACAGTTCTACTGCATCGAGGGGACAAGGCAATGATGGAGGAATTTTAGGGCTGATGAGTGAAAAACAAACCTCTCTTAAAATTCAGGTCCTTAGGAAAGTACTGCATGAAGTGTGTTACACTGCAGTCTCTTTCATCTTGCTGTTTAACTTTCTTGCAAATGGAGTTAAAATAACCTTCAAGGAGTTCAGGGTAGACTGGGGTAGGTTTAGCTTTAAGATGGCTGGGAAGCACTATTTGCATTGCCAGCTAAAAGCCTTGCTTGAAGCCCGTTGAGGGAAAAAATAATATTAATGGCATTGCATGAAAATATTGTAATTTGTGGAAGGCCCAGAGTGACAAATTGGCTGGTTTGAGTGACACTGGGAAACGCTCCTTTTGCACAAGGCTTGCCTGAGACAGGATTTTCCTTGCTTTTGTTCTAAAACGAGATGCTTGCTGCCTAAAAATGCCTGCGATCCCCGCAGCAAGAGCTTTGCCTCCTTGACAAGAGGATGGGAAGAGGAAGGTTGGCTGGATCGGGATGAGTCCTGCACCTTTTTTTTTTATTTCTTTCCTTTTTTTCCTTTTTTTTTTTTTTTTTTTTTTTTTGCTAATGACACTTCCTTATGCTTACATTTCATTAAAGCTCTGAAATGGCTGAAGATCAGCCCGTACTGAGCATGCTCCAGGGTGGAGGCTGCACCCATGGAGTGAGATGGATTTGTGGCTGGAGCAGGGATAGGCCTGGAGTCAGGACCTGGAGGGACCCGCAGCCAGGATGGAGGTAGGGCAAATCCATCGGTTCCTTGCCGTGCCCCTGGGCTGGGGCAGCCAGGAGACCGGATGGAGTGCAAACTGTTGGAATTGATTCAAAAGCAGCGGAGTTAAACCACTGACACGAGATGGCTTCAAACGCTTCCTGCGGATCCGCGGGGAGGGGTTTGGAATCCTGACCTTTGCTGGCTGGCGGGCCTGCCTGGAGAAGGGACCTGTGCAATGTCAGGGTGGTGACATGAGGTGACAGCAGGCAGGGGCTGCAGCCAGGGCTGAGCCTTCATATTGGCAGGCACGTGATTGCGTCTCATCGTGGGTTCGGGCGCTAATTATTATTAATGGGGAGCCTCGCAGGGCTCAGACCTGCTCTGAGTGGTTTAAACCCAGATCTGTCTGGGACTGTGGGAGGGTCAAAGAATGCTAAACTCAAACTCCCCTCTTTCAGACTTATTTTGCATTCCAGTGATGGCAAACAAACCTTGCCACATCAGGTCCCCCAAACTGGCATGGAGAGGAGGGAATATGCACGATTATTCCTTTGGCTGAGAGATTTTTCTGTGCTTCTTGCAGGGGTTTAATGTGTTGGTGAGTGGATTTGGGGGAAGGCAGTGCAAGTTGTGTTTGGTTGGGCTCTTGGATTTCACCCGTAGTTGCCAGCTTTTTACAAGGAATGTGTAAGCACCAGCAGGTATGTGCTGCAGGAGCCGATTGACTCCAGTTGTTGTAAAAGCACGCTGCGTGGTGAGGTGCCAATAAAACATTTACATTGGCTCTGGATGTTTGTGTTAGTGAGGTGTAGGGCAGCTCTGGGTTGGTGTGGAGCAGGGGGACGTCAGCTCTCTCTGACCTGTCCCCTCACACATGGGAGGTGTGGCACAGGGGACCCACCTGTGTTCCGGCCTGGCTGCAGGTACAGGTAAGGTGAAGGGTTTGTTCTGTCAGCGCTGTGGATCCTTGGGTGGTACAGGGATATTGTCTTTGACTTTCTGAGCAGAAATCTCTGTGATCTTGGGCTGTCTGTGTGCTGTAAGGTAGATCGGCTCTTCCTTCAGGACACCTCTGGCTGCTTTTCACAGCACAGTTCAGGGGATAACTGGCATAGATTTGATTTTATTGCTGTGTCCCTGGTGATGGGCATTCAGCATGATGAGTCACTTGATTACCTAAAGTAACTTGCCTGTTTATTGCCTGGTTCCATCTTTCTTGTGAACCCAACTCTTCCTCGGTGCTTTCTGGGCCTGTTTTGCTACATCAGCCCTGTGCTGAGCTGATGACCAGCTTGCTTACTGGGCTGGCTTTTATGTTCCCTGCATAAAATCCTGCTGGAGCCCAGCTTGCTGGCCAGGCAGAACTTCTACTCTTTAGTGGTCACTGGCTTGTTTATGGCTGGATGAATGCACAAAGAGAAGCGTTTCTGTAAAACAAACAGCATTGTGATTGTACAGCGAGAGTGAAAAGGGGTTGATTTTCTTTGGCTCAGATGGGGGCTGCCTTTATGGCCTTGCAGAATTCCCCCCCATGGCTTTTCCTCCTTGTGTGACTCTAGCAGTGGAGGTGATCTCAGCCCCAAGTTTTCATGTAGGGCCTGGTTCCCTTGATGAGGAAATATGACTTAAGCAGTTTCAGCTGCGGGAAACCCACTGGTGTGCTCATTCCTATTGTGCTGTGGGAAGGTGTAAGGTAGCCTTAAAGACCCACTGCCACCTTATGGCAGTTGCTGAGAAGCAGCATCTGTGGAGCCAATTCCGTACACACATCATGCTCGCTCTATTTCTCTGCTCCTCTTAGCCAGGGATATTTGCATGGAGGCAGGAGCTTTGTTTTTACAGAGTTCATCTGCTCCTTCTGTTCCTTGCAGAAATTTGATCAAGTCAGCAGGATGGCTGGGAGAGCCGTCAACAGGCGCTGTTCCATAGGAGCTCATGATCTGGGGAGAGACACAAAGGCTTCGTGGAGCACTCATTCTCCTCCAGTGAAGAACTTGCTTATTTTCGTGTCAGTGCCTTAATCCTTAAAAAAAATAGGTGTGAGGTCAAAGAACAGGGCCACGCTGAACACGTGAGGCTTATTGGCAGGATCTCCAGCGCTTGTAGCAGCAGGAGGAGGATGGAATGTGCACAGCCATTTTCCCAGCCTGCTGCTGGCAGGGCACTGCAGGATGGTGTTGCACTGACAAATGGGGCCACCGTCCCCAAATAAACCAATAAAACACTGGTCTGTGGAGCAGTGAGTGTGCTGGAAGCATGAGCCTGCTTGCTGTGCTGGGGGTAGAGAATGCTGAATTTAGGACCCTTCTCCAGCAAGGCTGTGTTTGTCCTGTAGGAGCTCTTGATAGGCCGTAGCTGAATGAAGGGGAGAAATGGTGGATTTAGAGCTCCAAAATAAAAGGAGCTATGGTTACTGTAAGTTAAAGCTGAAAGAATTTATAATTGGAACTGTTAGGAATACAGTATGTTCTAAATTACAGCTGTCTGGCCAATATGCTGCTAAATAAAGTTCTAGGATTGCCCTGTAAATGAAATATTCAACACATATTCTTATCAAAACATAGCAACATCTCCCAGAGAGCTCACATCTCAATTGCTGTCCAAGAGGATCCTTTTTCTTTTCCTTTTTTTTTTTTTTTTTCCTTTTTAGCTTGTATGATTTACTCAATGCAACATCCCAGGGAACATTTCTTGTTTACTATTAAGTAAAAACAGTTTTCAACCGTGCTGGGGAAAAGGGGGGAGGAAGGGAGATGGCTTGGAAGCTTTGGGGGAATAAAACCAGGTTTTGAAATATAGGTAAAGCTCTGATTCCAAAAGATGCATTAATGACTGCCTGTTCCTTCAAAGCTTTTTCCTGAGTCTGGAGGTGGACATTGGAGGGTGCTGGGGATACCCAGTGTGTCCTGGGACATTCTGATTAAGAAATGTTGTATATAACAGTTGAAAAGCAATAGGAACATTTAAATAGCTTGGGGTGGAGCTGGAGATTAGTTTAGAGCAGTGCAGAAACAGTCGGGATTCCAGCAGAAATGCTCATCTCATACCCAAAGTCCCTTCAGCTTTTGGGATTGCTTCTGAAGAGGCTGAAAGAGAGCGTCAGATTTGATCAATGGAGGGTCTGCAAGAAGAGGAGCCTGATGGAAAAAAGGAAATAAGGAAAACCCTCTGTAATTTGCAGAGCTAAATATTGTTCTTCCTATAAAAAGAAAAACCTCCCTTTGCCTCCCACTTGGGCTTCCCCTGCAAGGGAGCTGTGAAAATGCTGGACTTAATGGTGTCATTAAGCAAGAGCCCTGAGGAACCTGGTGTCCTTTGTGAAGGGAGGTGTTTGTGCTGCTCAAAATGTGGGATTTCTGAGAGGGGTGTTTGAGCCTTCAATCAGAGAAGGCAGGCTGGAGAGCCATGGAGTGAAAACACCCTGTAATCTGTGGGTCCTGGCAGGAATGTTTGGGAAGGGGGGTGTTGGGTGTGGTGGGAAGGCTGATGGAGAGCACTTGGGTTAAATGAAGGCCACAGCTTCTCGGGGCACAGGCCTGTTCTCATCCTCCATCATCAGCAAAACCTCTTCCACAGCCAGCCTGGAAAAAGGACTGTGACTGCTGGTGTGCAGCGCCAGCCAAGGGGGGACAGGGGGGTCCTGGGCAGGAGGCATTTCTCACACTGCCAATGCTTGTGCCCTGGGAGCTTCTTGGCTCCTTTTGGATGACTTAAATGTAAGGTTTCACTGACTGACACCCAGGCATCTCCTGGGCAGAGATGCTGCTACGGCACCAATCGATCGCTTTACTCGAGTTGGTTGTTGAAGCATCTGCAGTGCCCTGATGAGCTCTGCTTTTTCCTTTTTGTTTCTAAACAGTGTTTCGTGCTTTCAAGGATGGCCATGAGATGTGAAAAGCGTCTCTGGTAGCATCTGCTCTCAGTGTATATTTAACCTCAGCAGTGAAAACATGTCTGGTGTGGAGATGCAGTGGGGAGGCTGTGGCTGTGCTGCCGTTCTCCGGTGTTATTTTATCTCAGAAAGGGAATGTTGACTGTGGTGGATCATTGACACTGCCTTTGTTAATATCTTCGTTTCTATTTCTGGGCTTTTAATGAAAGCTTGGTAATTTCATGCTGCAAGGAAGGGCAGCACGTCAGCTGTTTTAAAGCCATCTTTGGTTTGAAGTACAGTAATCTTTTGATGCGGTGGATAATGCAACTTCTGTCTGCATAGCCAGGGTTTGTTGCTTTTGTTTGGGGATTTTTGAATTTGTCTTTAAATGAGTTACCTCTACACCTCTCAGCGACTGAGAGAAAGGCCAGGAAAATCTCATTTTGTGTATATTAAAACTTAAGATTCACATTAAACGAAAACCCGGTGGGTGAAAGAGCGATCCTTTCTTTATACTGTCACCTCAAATACTCCTTGCCTATGAATTTCAATCATCTCAATTTAGCCTTGTGTGTTTTAACTGTTTAGTAGTGAAACTTCTCCAGAGTGTGGAAAGGAAAACAACACCCTCATAGCTGAGGGAGATCCGTAGCAGCTCTTTGCCGCTTTAATTATTGCAGCTCCACAAATGTGCCTGGCCACGGTGGTGGGAGAGCTGCTGGGACTGGAGGAAACGTGGCTTTGTGGATGTTCCAGCCTGGCAGAGCCAGCCATGGCTGCTGTGCTGTGCTGAGGCCTGGACTCGCCTGGTGCTGGAGCAGGACAAACATCATCCCCAGGCTCCTCCAAACCTCCCTAGGGATTTGGATGGCTTTTTCTTCCCCACAGTGCAGGCTGCTCCCTGCCCTCCCCAGCTCACTGTCACACATTACGCTCCACTCGTCTTCACTGTAGTTTCTACTCTTTAAGAGAACTCTCTCTTAAGGAGGACGCTCTCCTGTGCTCTCTCCTTTTGGAAAGCTGTCTTTCCTTAGGCCAAGAGCACACGGGTGGTGCCACGGGGCCATGTCGGAGTTTCCTCTTCCTTCTGGCCTCTTCCCCCAGGTTGCCGGCCGCCCTCCCCCTGCTCGGGGGGAGGTTCTCCAGCCTGACACCCGGCTCCAGCAGCCTCCTGCTCTTGCCTCGATAAATGCCAGTCTTCCTTGAATCCCTTCCAACCGAGCTCTGCTTACAGATGTTCCTGCGAGCTGCTCTGGCAGTTTTACTGGGAGCCTGAGCAGATATGAAGGTTGCCAAGAGTCTATGCTTAATTGTGAAGTGGAACAGAGACAAACTACTTTTATTTTGAAGCTAGAATTTCTTCTATTATCTTGCTGGCTGGGCCAGCAGTACTGTAGTGTTTGACATAGGCTAAGCTTAGAGCTCCTGCACCTCTCAGTGAACTATCTCTTCATCAGGGTGAGGATGAGGATGGATCCATGAGGATGTCCCTTCATTCCATTCCCCCCCTGCTTTTCCATGACTGTGTTTGTGATACCCTTTCAAAATGAGTTGTACTAGGTCATATTATTAATCCCCAAAGTGAAAATAATCTCCCCTCCAGATCAGCAGTTTGAATCTCGAAGACACTGTCTTGGACACTGCTCACTGCATCAGTTTAACCCATGTGGCATCATCCCAGCTCTCAGAGGTCAGGGGCTTTGTTCAGCACAACAAAATCAGCCCGGGGACATCCCCAAGCCACTCACATCCCTCCCTGTCCGCCCTGCCTCTCCTTTTCCCACAGGCAAGTGCTACTCTTGAAGGCCACGAGACAGCACTCTGGTTTAAAAAGCTTTCTCTTTTTTTCAGGCGAGTGATCAGTTTTGAGGCCTGGCACCCTGTCAGAAAGTTGACAGATGATCTGCATTACCGGTGCGTCCCCGGGATGCCCGGGATAATCGCGCTCCAATGGACGCCCTGGAGCCGGCAGGTTCTCTGTGAAATGGCTGCAGTGGAGGGAGCAGTGAAATGGGCTCTTCTGGGCATGCTCACTCTGTAGAGGGAGCTTTATCACATGAGCAGAAACTGAATCACTGCTCATGAGGATCTGGAATATGCAACTCTTGGAGTCTTCACCAGAAGAAGACAACAGCTGCCCGCAGGTACCGCAGGGTCCATCCACCTCCCGTGCCTGGCGAGGCCCTGGCAGGGCAGGCTGTGTCCTGCTGGGGAAGGAGAAGCCTTGGAGAGGAGGAGCAGAGGCCGGGGAAGCATGGCCGGGGTTGTTTGTTCATTTGTTTGGATATTCCTGCCCCGTGCACGGGAGGGCAGGTGGGCTGGGCTGCCCCATCCTGCTGGGCTGGGTGTTCCTTGGGCTCGGAGGGGCCCCAGCACCCGGCAAACCTCGGGCTTTGTTTTCCTCGTGCCTTTCGTTTGTCTCCTGGGGTGGGGAGGCTCACTCGGGGTTGGTTTGGTTTTGGGGGTTTTTTGGGGGTTTTAGGGTTTGTTTGTGCTTTTTAAGTGTGAAGTTTCTGGAAAATTCTCCAAGGAGCCCTCCCTGCTTGTAGCTTTCTTAGAAGAAAAAGGAGCAAAGCCTGGGGTGCCCAAGCTGCTCGAAGACTGAACTTCTGAAGGGGAGGAGAGGGCCTGTGGCCACATGGCACCTCCTCCCTGGGTCTCTTTTGACAGCCTCTGCCTATGGCTCACTTGGGCGGAGGCCAGAGCCAACAATATTTACCAGGAAGAAACAATCATTTTTATTTTGGAGTGACTTCCTCCCCTCTCTCTTCTTCTTTTTTTTTTTTTTTTTTTTTTTTTTTTTTCTGGATAGTAGCAATCCAAGGAAACAGCTGATTAAAAGGAAACATCCCTGGTTGATTTCAAGGCAGGAGGTCCATGCCTGCAACATATTTTAAAACTCAACCCCCTGGTTCTGCCTTTGTGAATTTTTTTTTTCTTTGTGATTTGTGTTACATGCAAGAACTCTGTTGGCTGCCACAGATCTTGGTGAGATTTGGGATGGACACAAAAGGTCCCAGGGCTGTGGAAGGCACGGACACCCCTGCAGAACACTGGCCTGAGCTTGCTGTGCTCCAGGGAGATCCTCAAAGCTGCAATGCAGACACAATATTGAATTTTCAATCAAGGAGCAAGATGTGAAGATGGCATTTAAAAGATTAGGGATCTTACACAGGGCAATCTGTGATACCTAATCTAAATATCTATCGTGTCTCCACTGGACTATAAATGTGCTCATTGTTCATCATCCAGGAGAAAAGGGAAAGGCATCAGAAAGTCACGAGGAGAGAGGTGACATTTCTCTTTAACAGTGAAGAGCTGAGGCCTTGACCTGCTGCTGCCTGAGCAGCTTCACCCAGGGAGAAAACGGACTTTGGGCTTGCTGAAGGCTGAGGAGACAAACAAAAACCCACTGAGGTGTGTGAGGTGTGCTCCTGTGTGGTGGTGACCACGGTGACACCGGTGTGGCACTGGCCAAAAGTGCCCAACGCTCTGTCCCTGCTGGCTGGAGCCCTTTGGAAGCGTCTGCAGAGACGCAGGAAAGCCTGACCTACTTTGGAGGGAAGAGAGCTGCTGAGGTCTGGGCTTGTCACTGCTTCTTAGCAAGGGTTAAGAGCCCAAAGTGGAGCCTTTGGGTCTTGGTTTTGTTCTGTTTCATGTATTTAACTGACTGCAGTGGCAGCACGAGCTCTTGCCCTCGTCCCAGAACATATCTGGGAACACAGAACTGGGCTCTGTGGCACACATGGGGCATATTCCTGCAGCTCAGCCTCTGGGAGACCAGCCCTGAGCAGGGGGCAGAGGTAGCTCCATGACCTGGCTTTCCTGGGCTCTCCCATGTGGTGCCATCTCCTAAGGAAAGAGGATTGCGTGCACCTCGTGCAATGGCAGTGAGTTGTTTTATTCAGGTAAACAAGTTTTAAGGAGCTTCACTTTCCTGGCCAGCTGGTTTGGGGGAGGGCTGGCTAGGTTCCTGCTGCTCCTCTTTGTTTTCCTTTTGCTGCTTTTCCCTGAAGTTTTTCCTTCTCGCCTTCCCGCTCCTGGAGCTGAGAGTGGTCGAGGAACGGCCGCAGCAGGAGAGTGACCGTGTGTTGGGGTCAGCCCAAAGGCACAGGGCACTGATGGTGTGTGCTCCCTGCTTGCAAGCCTTGGAGGACCATATGTTCCTGCAGTGACATGGAATGTCAGTGATTTGGAAATGAATCCCTGAGTTTATAATCCTCGACTCCCATTTTCAGCCAGTTTCTTTTTCTGACTCCTCCGAATTCAGTTTTGACACCAGCCTCTCTTTGCAGACCCTTACAGCCCCTCGTGTTTCCTGTGGGATTTGTCTCTCTTGTGCCCGTGTGATCTCCTTGCTCTCTTGGGTGGAGGATACGTGTCTGGCTTTGCTGTAGGGTGGTGTTGGTCCTGGAGAGGGGCAAAGGAGGAGGGCAGCCTGCCAGGATTTACAGTAGTCAGGAAAGCAGCAGGAGTGAAGCTCTCGAACTCTACAAGCTAACTGGAAAGCATCCATTAGAAAAAAGAAAAGGAAAATAGAGAAGGGGAGAAATCGTTGAGCAAGCTTCTAAAAAAATATCCTGGACTCCAACACAACAGCTTGCATCCTCCAAAACAGGTGATTTATTTATGTTTTTTCTTCAATCCCCATCAGGAGGGGGAAGGACGTGGAGAAGGGTCAAGGCAGTGGGGGTTAAGAAGGTCTGACGTGCAAGTGTCCTCCCTGCAACGCTGCCATGCTGTGCCTGAGCAGCACAGTGGCTCCTGCAAAGGAAGCTTTTCACAACTTGTCCTTGTTCCAAAGATGAGGAAACCTCCAGCTCTTCTGGCATTTTCTCTCTGTCATAAGTCAAAATTGCTTTCACCTGTGAAGTATGATCAGCACAGACAGGGAGAGGGCTGGAATGGAGCGGGGCTCTGAGCAACCTTGCAAGGCTTTTCATGGAGTTCTTGGTGTTAAATGAGGAACATTTCCCCTCCTCCTCTCGTCGTTTTCCTGTGTGCCTGCAAAAATACTCTGGTTTGCATTTAAAGGAGAAAACTCTATGTGCTGGGACTAAGCCAACTTGTTTATTTAAGGGAAATACCATATTTCCAAGCCCTTCTCTCACAGAGGAAGACTCGGCAGAGGATGGCAGACTGGGCTGGGGATTATATTTTTAGGTGACATCGAAGCAGGGTTGTGATTCGAAGAAGCTGAAAATCATGGCTGGCATTTCACATCGAGCCCTGCGAGTTCCTCCTCCCCACAGCCCGCACAGGGGTTAACCTCTCCCTTCAAAGCAGGTGGATTTTCACCTAAATCAAAGAGGAAAAAAAGGAGAAAAAAAGAAACAAAACCCACCAGAAAAAAAACAACACACCCAG